>CAUDMG010002363.1:7500-15871 GCA_958450375.1 Homarus gammarus | reverse complement strand
GCAGTGACATATGGTATATCAACGAATATCAGACAAATATGTTTGTGAGACATAATAATGGAGGAAATTTTGTAATGTTCGAAGAGGTTACAGCACATCAATCATCAGCAAGTGAAATACACAAACAAATAAAATACAAGGTAGATAAAAAGACATTTTCTGTTAATGAAATACAGTAATTTCCTGCATCTTTGCTAAATTTGCATAAACATATATTGATTCAGCATTTCTGAGGCCTATTTTGACAAAACATCCGCAAAAGTGTTCCAAGATAGGTCTCAACGAAAATTAAATATGAATATACATACTTACAGCTATACAAACATATATATATATATATATATATATATATATATATATATATATATATATATATATATATTAGTGTGTGTATAATAATAATAATTAACGCTTTATTAAAAGAACATCGCAGCCAAAGGGCTAAAAACAGTCAACAGAGATGATAACAGTTACATATTGAGGAATGGTCATTTGTTTGACAAACAATATACAAGTGACATAAGTGGTAGAAATATATTGTAATGTAATATATAATGTTTGTGTGTGTGTGTGTGTGTGTGTGTGTGTGTGTGTTTAATAATATTAATAATAGTAATAATTAACGGTTTATTGAAAAAGTTCTGCAGCCCGAAGGCTGAAAATATACATTGGACATAAATGACTTATTATATACATTGGTGGTTTAACAAAAGCCTTCATTAGAGAAAGGTAAAGGAACATACAGTGAACATTCAGATTAATGTAGGTGTTGAACAGCAAACACGTAGTGTAGTAACTTTCTCCCAGATGGTGTTAGGAGGGACCTGATGTGGTGTAGTAATTCCCTCACAGATGGTGTTATGAGGGGCCTCACGTATAGTAATTCCCTCACAGATGGTGTTATGAGGGGCCTCACGTGGTGTAGTAGTTCCCTCATAGATGGTGTTACGAGGGGCTTCACGTGGTGTAGTAACTCCCTCACAGATGGTGTTATGAGGGACCTGACGTGGTGTAGTAGTTCCCTCATAGATGGTATTATGAGGGACCTGACGTGGTGTAGTAGTTCCCTCATAGATGGTGCTACGAGGGGCCTCACGTGGTGTAGTAATTCCCTCACAGATGGTGTTATGAGGGGCATCACGTGGTGTACGAATTCCCTCACAGATGGTGTTATGAGGGACCTGACGTGGTGTAGTAATTCCCTCACAGATGGTGTTATGAGGGGCCTGACGTGGTGTAGTAATTCCCTCACAGATGGTGTTATGAGGGACCTGACGTGGTGTAGAAATTCCCTCACAGATGGTGTTATGAGGGGCATCACGTGGTGCAGTAATTCCCTCACAGATGGTGTTATGAGGGACCTCACGTGGTGTAGTAATTCCCTCACAGATGGTGTTATGAGGGACTTGACGTGGTGTAGTAACTCTCTCACAGATGGTGTTATGAGGGGCATCACGTGGTGTAGTAATTCCCTCACAGATGGTGTTATGAGGTACTTGACGTGGTGTAGTAATTCCCTCACAGATGGTGTTATATGAGTGAAGTGTGGCCCCAGGCCTTCCTATCGTAGACGGATTAACACATCGCCAGTTGTTGGGTCTCACGGGCCGTTATCACTGGGTACCTGGGACCTCACTGTGTGAAGGTTAACTTGAATACGACTTTTACTGTTGAGTTGTTCTCACTGACTCAAGCACTGTTCACCAATGTTCACCTCTGTTTAACACTGGTTCCATTCCTTTCCCAAATGAAATTGTAACTTCTGGCGAGAACCTGTTGATACTCCGGTGGGGAGAAGTGGTTCAGGGGAGGGGGTTGGTATGGGCCAACTTAACAGTTGACCTGGCTGCTCCGAGAGGAGCGCCAGGTACGTCTTGACCCTTCAGTGGTCAAGGATGTAGTATGTTTGTGTGTGTGTGTGTGTGTGTGTGTGTGTGTGTGTGTGTGTGTGTGTGTGTGTGTGTGTGTGTGTGTGTGTGTGTGTGTCCTGGTGAGTATGTTAGTATGCTTGCCTGTGCATGTCCATTATATATAATTAATGAGCCTTCAGAGCACAGATTCTCCTGTACACTCCAAGGTCAGGGATTATAAGTAATATAATCAAAATCATTTTTGTCCGGAAATAATTACGTAATTACCTCATCATTAACTCCATTCCTCATCTTTAAGCTGGTCTCCCGCCTTGAGTTATTAGCACAATTAAAGTAATGCTCAACAAAATATCCAAATTACCTACAAAATTACAACTGGATCTATATATAGCAACGCAAAACTCATTCATATTTGAGTATTAGGAAATTGGCTTATGAAATTGGAAATGCAACATATAACTTTCAAGACTACAAAATACAAACTTTCGTACAGCAAATAAATTTTACTTCTAGATACAGTTCCTCTAGATTAAAATTACTGACAACTTCTATGAGATCAAATGGTCACATCATTATTCTTTATCGGGAAAATATAATATCTTATCATGAGAAAAAATAATTTCATTAATTATGGCTGGTTTAGTTAACATAAAACGTCATTAGATTTACATGGCTAAAATAACACAAATTTAACATGTATTCAAATATATTTTTCAGTAAATTTAATGATATTTTGCGTTGATGGTGATTCAGTGAGTATACTGAGCGAGATAGAAAACACAATAACTAAAGTAATAACTCTTCATATCACATAAATCTGAGAAATAGACGACGAAGGATTACAGTAAAGTGAATGTAAAAAGCAGAGCTGAAATGATGCTGACGTACTCTACTATATCTTCACTTTGTAGCATATGTTCCTTATATCATATCTCCCTAGTAGTACATCTACTTTGCCGTATCTTTCTAGTAATATAACTTCTTTGTGATATATATTCCTTGTGATACGTCTTCCTTAAAGTATACCGTAATATTTGGTGATTTATTAGACAAATATGATACGGAATTTTACCCTCGCATATTTCAGCAGTGTAATCAGTGCTCCGCTACCATACCCGATATGTCATGACCAACCAAAAAGAAAAAAAGATATATATAATAAATACATGAATTTTTGTCTCTTTTTTTAATAATTTATATAAAAATAAAGGCACCAAAAAGTTATACAATAAATAACGCCTAAATGGAACTGGAATATTTTTGGGTCATACATAAATTTTCGACAACAAAAACATTTTTATTATGAAAGTCGTCCTCGCTGGTTAGGCCCCAATCATCTCATTTTGTCTAACTGCTACGTTTTGTATATTAACTTAAAACAGGTAAAAATGTCAATAATTTTAGGGTATACGTTATGTAATTAAATGAAAGGTTCTATTGGTGTTGTTATGTATGCCAGTGTTTCAACTAATAAGGTTTTTAAGCATGTGCTCTAAGTAGGTCCATACAACAAAAAACAGCTACCAACAAATAAGGTGAATCGTCCTGAATTGGGAAACATAATGCACACTAACATGTCAAATTCGCTTTATTGTTATAATGACTTTTCATTTTATTATTATTTTTATTATTATCATTATTATTATCATTACAGTATTACTATTATTTCCTCGTATGTATTTAATATCTGTGGAAATAATACTGTCGACTGTAAATATCATGTACATTGAAGAACTTGTTCTGTGCCTGATACAGAGAACACAAAACACTTGTGTCTTCTTCATGAGTATAAATATATTTAACTTAATAGTCAACAATACCCTCTATTGTGTTCCTTAATTCTTTAAATACGATGCCAACCCCAAAGGTACACCATATTACGATGACTTACCCTCTTAAGTATGATGATTTAACCCCTTGATTACAATGACTTAACCTCATGAGTACGATGATTTATCCCCTTCATTACGATGACTGAACCTCTTGAGTACGATGATTTAACCTCTGGATTACGATAACTTACGATAACTTAACCCCATGAGTAACCATGAGTCAACTTCTAGAGTACCATTTCCGAACATTTTGGATACAATGGCCAATAGCCCTTGAGTACGATGATCTTGAACAAAATCCAAAACACAGTACTGCACTACGTCGTATCACATGATATATATATACAGGAAACATCGCCCAGGATACATGCCCTTATTCCATCATCCTGGACATAAATATTTTCTACATTTAATTCACGCATATTATCTTCCTCGTTGTTATCCTCTCAGTGGCAGGATAGTTTACTCTCATCCTACAACTGTATAACATCCCTGTCATACACAAAACCGCATCCTTCCAAAAGTTGTTAGAAAAAGTTGATAACCCGTATTTTTTTTATTCAGTTACATGTTGATTCCGCTCCGCCGTTCAACTTTTACCATTGATATTCAGTTTTGAGAGAGGAGGTATTGTTACAACAGAGGCTTACCATCATCACAGTTAACCACGTGTGCTAAGTAACTATATTTCCTCTTCTCTGTAACCACTGTATTATAAAATCTTTCTTTGTTCTTCGCCCTAGTCATTTAGTGTACTGTAATATACTTTATAATTTTAGTAAAGTAAATGATCTTTGGTATTATTCTGGTTAAATCTCTAAATCACTTATATCTTTATTGGTGATCACTTAAACGCTATCTTATTTAAATAATCTTAACACTCAATAGAGATAGGTTTTAACACAGTGAGTGGCAGGGGTTTTCTCTCCGCTGAATGAAACTGTATGACGTTACTCAGAATAAAAGACCTAAGTGCGACACTATACTCCTTAAAGGGTTCAGACGTATAGGCAAAGCTCAAATTTGATTCTGCTTTAATCTATATTATCTATCTCTAAATCCTAAACTTATCAACATGTAATCAAACTAAGTTCAATCATGCCAATTAAGACATCATAATGATCCAGCTACTATAGACATTAACTTTTCAGTTTTTTGCTCTTGAAGTTAAAGCCTGGTGAATAGAGCTTAACATAACCAGTTGAAACCCCAAATATTCAAACAACCAAGACAGAAGATGGTTCAGAATTATCTTAAAAAGACAATAAAAATAAATCAAACAAAACGAGGTAAATTCTATTATATAAAACACGAAACTTTAACTACAATAATCCTTTTCTTCGTCACACTTCTAGTTTAAAATACATTTATTTTATTATCATTCAACTTTAAGAACAGCTGCTGGCACTGCTGAATTACCGGTGACTAAATGAATATGATTTACCGAATATCATTATAATGTATTATGAGATAGGACTCCACTGCACTGTACTAGGCAAGAGACGTACGAGTGAGCTAATAATGTCAACTAAGTCATTAGTTCCCTCACACAAGAACATCTTAACACCCAGTGCACCGCCGCTTATGAGAAAACAAACATTTGTCTGAGTATTTCCTAACATCCTTGTTTACTGAAATTTATCCTACGTGGGTAGAACCTGTATTAATGTACAGTTAAGATTTTGGGCAAGATATCCAGTAATGAGTTTTACCTTCATATGAATAAAACAAGTGTTTCTAATCGCTACTAAAGACATGATTTTTAGATTTATTGATATATAGGAATATAACTATTGTGTTCATGTATCTGCTGTATAGTTTCTTCTCACAGATCAAATCGTCTACAGTACTGTACCTTGATTACATGCATAATGTTTTTACTTGTACTCTTGTAACTACATTATGCAACATTCTATTTAAACATTGGATCCTTACAATCTTATGTTACTGTACAATTTATAGTTGTAAATTTGCTGGCCAAATAAACTTTGTTTCAGTTCCTGATGTTAGTAAATGGCTACAAATGTCACCAGCTGAATTACAACTACATCAGTCTGCATGACAACACCTGTCACAAGGATAAGCTTCACAGAGGGAAGTGTCATTAAGAGAAAGCGCTTGACACCAGGGAAACATCAGGGTTTACAGCCAGCTGTGATGGACACCTGACTTAGGCTTCGTGTAGCACCAGACTCTCACCAAATACTAATCGGAGGTTCCTCTTAGCAAATGAATGGCAATTTATATCTGGTCTTGTATCAGGACGATGACTTCATACTTGGCAAATTAGGAAATATGTCACAAAAATGGTAATCTGTTATGTGCAGCTATTCGACTGAGTGAAAGTATGCACTGTAAATTTTGACTCAGTTCTCATTGGCTACGTTAGCTCTACATATGCTGGCTATGAATACAGACACACAAGGTGTAAACATCTTATGATAATTTTGGAAAATTGTTAGAAAAGAAAACTCCACCAGGTGCTACAGAAATAGACTGTCGCTGTCATTGCTGCTGACATAGTGAGAACTTTTATTACCACACCTAAAGTCATAATCAACTTAATGTTCTGTAAAAAAACACAACGTAATTCTTAAGGGCAACAGCAGGCGAAATAAGAAATCTAGGATGTTGATTAATAATCCTTTTAGACCTAGATCTTGAATAGTACTCATGGTAATTTTGAAAGAGACTGTACTGAAAACTACATCAGAATAACAGCACAGTCCAGTGATTATATAAAGCCCCATGTTGAAATTTCCCAGCATAGTTTAACATCAGTTTCATTGAGTGAGAAGAAACCCACATCTATTGTGCGTAAATTTCTATAATGGTTCTAGATTTATACATTATTAATCAAAGACGCTGTAAAATGATGAAATTAAAACGAAGGAAATCGGATTATTCAACATAGATCGCTATGGCTACTCATGTGCCCCACAGATGTGTAAACACATAAACCTAAAACTGCTGATGTTTAAATCCGTCAGTTCAGTACTTGTCTCACCATGACATAGCATCAAGTACACACCACATGGGTCGTCAGTGGACTATGACAATCTACTGAAGAAAAATTGAGAAATCCCTGTACCTCCTCCTAATAATAAAAGTGTCACCTTGTTCCCAATGATAATGACACTGGACTGTTTTACGGTATATTGGTGTCTATTGAGTGAACACGCTTTATGTACCAAAACAATCAAAACCGGTGAAAAATACCATAATGGTCGTTTTTCATGAGATCATAGCTCGACCGTAGAATGTAAAATACTCACCGTTGAATTGTGCTAACTTAGATTAAGTTTCTAAAGGATAGAAATCCCCTAGAATCTTCCTCCTAGATTTAAATTCCCACGGAGTATTATATTAAGCTGACGAAAACTAACCAAACCACAGGTACAAAGATTAAACCTAAGACTTATATCCGGCGACAAATTTTTTAAACACGTCACTTCTTTTCATCATGTCAACCTCTTGGACGACATGACCAGTTTAATAACCAGCGACATCAGGAACATTCTATTGTGATGATCCAGACTTGAATTTACGTCCTGATTGTGTGCTACTTTAAGTACCGACGAATAACTAAATCTAACTCAATTATTATCCAAATCACCGTCTGGCTCCTTGAAGACTGAAGGCCCAGCGTCATTACGTGTAATCTAAAAGGACACCCAGTTTTACATGACCTTACTTCTCCCATAAGTAAATCAAAATTACCAACACATATATATGAATGAAGCTGCACATTTTATTTATAGACATGGTATTATTATGTATTAAATATCAAACTCGAATGCAGTACGTAAATATGGTACCAGAGAGACAGTTGTTAAATTTACGGCTAGCAACATATGGACGGTCATGAGGTCAAAAGAAGCATTTGTTTTAATAGAAAGATGTTAAGTGTGTAACAATAGGGGAGTTTCACTGAGATTTTCCCAGAGTGAACAAAGGCCTGGAGCTGTGACGTGTCATCATCTCCACGCCACACTCAAAAATTCCTATGTTAAAGTTTTTTTTTCGTCCTAACTGGAGTAAGAGAAGCATCTAGTTACGCTACAGGTTCTGTGCAATTTCGTCGCCATTTTGTGGTCAATTAACTGAGCCACTTGGATGCTTTCTCATATCTTTTAAAATCCATCGCCTTTCATTTCTTGTGGAGCACAGTTAATATATATTTAACACTTTCTATGATTTAAATTTACTACCTCATAAAATATTATGGTTATTTCAGACGTATTCAGTGTCTTATTATTGACATCACATAGAAACATATTAGTCCTATCTACATATTACAAAGATTTGTTATTCATTTACTGCATTTATTACAACAATAACTATGTCACAATATAATAAAAGGGAAGTGTTTCGTTCACTTCCATGGTGTTACCAGGAACTATATAACATTATTCTAAGAAGTCATTATATGTTAGATTTGATATTTATATGCAGGAAAATCTTAATATGGTGAAATATCTTAAAATAAAGTAAATATGAAATTATTGAAGAGGAAAGTATAAAAACAAAAACTGAAACGAGTGAGAAAATATTGACATAAGAACTACCAAAAGAGTAGATTATTAACACATGAGATTACAAAAAGGTAAATTATGAAATTGGAAAACATTTAATTACGAAATATGTAAACGAGATTATACTGTATAT
>CAUDMG010002363.1:0-2500 GCA_958450375.1 Homarus gammarus | reverse complement strand
CAATATGACCAATAATGCTCAAAAGCAAAATCAACAATACAGTATATTCACACACAAAATACTAAATTTTCACTATCCAACAAATACACAAAACATAACACCCACATTTTCAATATAAAATAATACATACAGTATCAGATTGATTTTAATTGGACAACAGACAGCAGGTCTCCAGTGATACACCAATAGTAATCTAACAGATTCATTAAGAAAAAAAATATTGTCAAAAGTGTCTAATAACATGTAAGAATTTATAAAACACGTGAACAATATGTAAAACAAAATCCTTAAGCAAAAAATAATTAGTAATATACCATAATAATAACATACATGGAAACAAATCTTAAAAAATACAATGTCTAATGTTAAACCAAAATAATGTAACAATTAATTTGAACAAATACAAAAGGTATACAGTGTCAAATAATATAAGTAGTCTTGTTCACCAAATAATTTGGTCAATTGTTCAGTGAGACATTAACATTTATAAAAAAAATAAGTTTAAACCAAATAAAAGCCTTCCCAGTCTTAAGATACAATAAAATTAATCTGACAAATACTAAGGATCAAATACCTGAGATATACAATGTTAAAAAGTACACTTAGATATTGTGAAAGATATTGTAAATTATCAACAAGGCCGGATAGTACTAGTTATAAGCAATTTATAAAGTATTAGCAAGAACAAGACTCAACCACACATGAATATACGATGATATTGTTATAATGTAGGAATAACCATACCTGTTATGATGCCTCTACAGAAAGTTGGGATTTTCATTGTTATACTTTTAGAGGTGTTATCTGAACAGGCTAAATGATTCACAGGTACGCTATATTTCTGTTAATACTTAAGAGAATAAACTGATTCTTTAACACTGTCACATAAGATATAATATCCATGTACTGTATACTGACGTCTATATTTGTTCTTATACTTATGAGTTTCCGTTTGTAATATTCATCGGTGTTTATGAATAAATCAATAATTTAGAATTTTTTACATGTATTTCAATAACTTTCAATTGAACCATCAGTTAAATAATATATGTACTGTCACCGTATAGAAATTATTGTACCTGTACTTTAAACCTAAATAGGTAATTGTTCTCATATATCTAAATAAAGAAGAAATAGATACATCACAACTCTATGGATGTTCCTGGAGACAGTGTAAATAATCAGATTCATTTATAGATACATTTATATACATATCTCTATATAACTACTGACCCTGAAAATTCTATGGGCCTTTTCCCCTTTCCTTTCTCTGGTTAACAGTTAACAGGTGTCACCAAGCATATGATTAATCCCTTCCTCACACAGAGTAAATAAGTAGGAGTATTTTCCCCCTTGCATGACATAATTCTCTGTTAAAAAACGTCTGAGCCAGCATTCCCTCGACCGCCACACAACAGGTGCTGGGAATACCAAAACAGAATTATGATGCCAACACAGGGAGAAACTGGGGCGTCTTCCCCTGCCTTTTCTCCCCTCCCCCTCCTTCTCTCTCTCTCTCTCCTCCTCCGCGTCATTCATCACCTCCTTACCACCCATCCCTCACCTCTCCCACTACACACACTCTCTTCTCTCCCTACTCCAAACTGTTCCTCTCTCCCCTTGTCCTCTTCCTCTCTCTTCCCCTCTTGCTCCTCCCTGTCATTCATCACCTCCTTACCACCCACCCCCTCAACTCCTCCTACTACACCCTCTCTCTCTCTCTCTCTCTCTCTTCCCTTCACCTACTGCCCTTGTTATCCCCCTCTTACTATAGTTGCTTTATTTCTTGTCTCACTCCCTTTTAAATTTTCTCCCATTACGCTTGTTGTTGTATTCATTCACTTCTTACCCTCTTTATCATATCTTGCTACGCTGTTATGTCTTCTTCCTTTCCCCATTACACTAATTATGTGGTTTCTTTCCCCTAATCTCTATTTAATATCTTTCATTACATTGTTTAGTTATTACTTTGCATATTATTATAGTTATTTCAAGTCGTCATCATCTCTACCCCGTTTACTCTTTTACTGTAATTTACTACATTTCTTGTTGTGTTACTCGTGTTATTACGCCTTGTTGCACCTACCACATGGATAATGGACATTGGCTTTTATGTTTTTATCTAATTACGCATTCATTTTGTTTCTTGTACTATTAGTTAAGGTTTTATTCATTAGAGTGAAGCTTAATTAATTTTGTATCTCACACGAGTTAGCTCACATTGGCTGTCTCCGTTAAATATATAATAACCTATGAGTGCCGGTAATGAACCTGGACCACCATAAATAGCAAGCAAGTAGCTGCCTGACTGCTGTGATAGTGACATTTAGCACAACCTTCAATTATAGTTTTTTTCCACTAGTACAGAGACTACGTTGACTAGGTTTAAATATTTTTATCTCCGGAGGATTATATATATTTTTTTTAGACAATTAACCGTCATCCCTTCACTTCTTGAGCACTTTTTTTTAGATTCGGCACACGGACCCATACACCCAGA
>CAUDMG010002362.1:752500-779892 GCA_958450375.1 Homarus gammarus | reverse complement strand
GAGCCTGAACCAATGAGTCCGGGACGGAACAACTTACCACGGCACACGCATCAGAAAAAAGAGAGTGGAACAGGAGGTAGGCTGACCGTTCACTCCATAGCTAATCGTTTAACGCACCACGAAACCCCACCACAAATGACCCGCATTCCACCCCTGTGGACATGTGTATGGGGCGATCTCGAAACAGACGAGCCGAGCCATGAGCGTATCTTCACCTCCACAAATACGAGATCTCTTTGAAAGGGGGCCGCGAAACATCAAGGAAGACCTAGGATTGACCCTTGCCAATGTGATCTACGCGCAATTTGTTTACCAGATCCTATTGGGGACCAGCGCATCTCCTCACCATGCCCACGGGTGAGAGTCCCTGTGCCTTTGATCCATGTAAGGAGCCTGCTGACTGTCGCGTCCAGGACCACACACCAGAGTGCAACTGTCCACCTGGCTTCAATAGAACCTTGGACAAGGGATGTGAAATGAGTGAGTATTCATCCATTAATTACGTATAATTGTCATTATTTTTTTTAATAAGATTACATATACTGTAAATACTTTTTATTAATTCTATAAAGAATGTTTTGTAGTAAATGGTTATTTTTCAATCCAGTCGTGCTGGGGTGCCGATCTGATTTGGAGTGCCCAAGCCAGACTGCCTGTATCAACGAGAAGTGCATCAACCCTTGCCACATACTAGATCCCTGCGGTGAAAATACAGAGTGCCGCGTTGCAAACACAATACCAGTCAGGACCATAGCCTGTGAATGTCTACCAGGATACCAGGGTGATGCAGCTGACAAGTGCATCCCAAGTGAGCTCTCTCTTTTTGTTACTACCCATTCGCCAGCCAGTCTGTCCCCTGCTTTAATTGTAACTTATATCTCTCATATCATGCATCCCTGTAGTGTTTCACCTTAATATTTTCTGCTTATTGCTTTTTATAAGTATTAACCCCAAATTATGTAGCATGATGTCTTATAGCTGAAGGAATAGTGTTATTTTGTTTGTTGTCATTATCCAGGACAGTGTCTCTTCAAAACTCTCCCATGGACACATTTTTCATCCAGCATTATACAGCACAGTATACTGTAGTATTGTATTACAGATCATTACTGTACTGTTATTGAGATAAAACTGCTAGTCCTTCATCTATATATGTACTCAGTTTCTTTGTTAACATTCATGCATTTGTACATAATGTGTAAATTGCTTTGCAATTACCATTTTAAACCTAACATCTTTAAACGTTATTTATTCATGTGGATTTATTTTGTAACACACACATAATTTGTCTCAAACAATTGCAGTTCTTATTTGCTTGTGTTTATATCAACATTTTAACTATGACATTCACCTAATACCACTTGCACCCTTCAGATAATGCTCATTACCCCACCTTGTGCACTGTGCATGGACCTTCATCTGTTAGGAAACGTTTGACCACAAAATGACTAACTGCCATAAGTAATATATATTTTTCACATGCAATGATATTGTTTATTTAGTTTTGGCAGATCTTCCTGTAATCTTGGAAGATCCCGTGACCAGGAGCTGTTGCCTTACACCAGCACCAGCCAACAGGTCCCCCCCAATGATTTGATGACAAGTCGTAGACAGTTAATGTTACATTCATGTTTGCACCTCTTCAAAAATAGACATTTTCACACACGTTCCTAATCATCACAATACTGACATTAGTATTATAATGCTAAATGACTGTTTTTGTATTTGACTGATTTAAACTAATTTAGATTGGGTAAATACCTTGAACATATACCTCGCTAATTTTTACCTATACCTTCGTAGAAAGAGAATTATTGATTTAAATGTTTGTTTGTTTGTTTGTTTTTATTGTTTTTTTAGTGATCAGTAATTTGGCTAACTTAACTTTGTACATTACTGTAAAGGAAGTGTTACACATGACATAGCAAACCTCATAATTGTTACCCAACCCTTCTTTACTGCCATTTGTACTATAATATGATCCGTATCTCCATGTACATACACTAGCTAGGTGCTGTATATTGATAACTAGGAAGGAATGAATCTGCACCATCTAAGGTTTGTTCAGTAATCTCCCCCCTTGAGGAGAGAACCCATACTGTAAAATTTGAGTGTAATTATTGTCACCTGGTAGTTAGTTTTGTGCCCTTGTGGTTTTAACCTTTTAAGTCCTTTAAAGTTAAACTATCGCTCCTCAAAAGGTTAAACCATTGTTCTCAAATGTTAAATCATCGTTCACAAAATGGGTTAAACAATCGTTCTCAAAGGGTTAAATATCGTCCTCAAAAGGGTTAAATCAACTTCTCAAAGGGTTGAACCATCATTCTCAAAAAAGGGTTAAATAATCGTTCTTAAAGGGGTAAACCATAGTCCTCAAAGGGTTAAGCCAGTTAGATCCATTCTCATTTCTCTATGGTGAGGAAAATCTAACTTACAATCTTTGTCACACATACAGACGTTAAAAAAACTATATACAAGCAAAACTGTGTTGAAAACATGATACAACAGACGAAGAATTTTTCACTACCCTACCGAGACAACAGGAGTCTCAGTGTCTCAACCAGTGACTATTGTGTTGACTGTACTGTTCTATAATCACCCTCCATCCTGCCAGCTGTATCATTGTTATGGCTTGTGTTTGCAGCTTCGCTAACCCATTTGTTATTGAATGTATTGTATTGTACTAACCATTTATATTAATGATATATTCTAATTTCAGTACATTTGGAAGTGCAATGTGAATGTATGTTGCATGTGTATATTTAGCGCTAAGAAATTGTGTGTGTGTGTGTGTGTGTGTGTGTGTGTGTTTTTATAAATGACTTGTGTACATATTTGAGTTTATTGTTTTTGTTTTTTTTAATAATTTCTGGTACTGTTTATATTTAGAGTAAAAGCTGATATTTGTAAGTTTCTTTTATTGTAATGATTTCCAGTAATTTTTTTATGATTATATGAGTTTATGTAGTATATTTTGTATATTATCTTACCATTATTAAATATTGTTCTTGTGTGAGACTTGCAGATTTAATATGGTAATTAGAACGCACTTTATTTCTCTCTGAATAAAAGAAACGAGAATACTGACTTAATAATAATTCGCTGGCAAAGTATTAATTTTAGTATATTAAAACAAAACACGATTCTCTAAAAGTAATAAAAATAAAATTGATACTTAACTTTTTTAAATATATCCATATAAAAAAATAGCCAAATATATCCAGGGATCATGTTAAGGTTAGCCATAGTCCCTCATTGTGCTCTCGTGTCCACAGCCCCGGTCTGCCCTCTGGAGAAAGGCTTCGTTCTGGTTGACGATGACTGTGTGTGTCCCACTGACCGTAACTTCTACGTAGATGAGAATGGTAACTGCGTACACTGTCCTACGGAGCTGGGCTATGTACTGACAGAGAATGGAATATGTATGTGTGATCCTGAGAAAGGCTACCACCCAACTGGCGATGGGTCTTGTGACTGTATCCTGCCAGCTGTCAAGGACGACAATGGGTACTGCATCGGTGAGTCAATGTGCCACTAATAGTGTCCTACCATCCATTTTTTTTCCTTAAGAAATTTTGTTTGGTATGTGCCAGGGAAATATCTGCCAGGCTGTACTTTTGTTTTCTGAAGTTGATGAGAATAATGAGAGCACCAGTTGTGTACTGTATATTTATGACATTCACACTTTCCCTAGTAATACCTTAAGGTGTCCACTTAGATAATGTCATCCTAGAGAAGTCATTTATCAAACAGCTGTCAACATATACAGTAGATGGCTTTACTGTCCTTTGTTATGCTCTTGTCATTTATCATTTCACCACTTCACGGATTAGCAACCGTTCGGGCAGTTGATCTGTTCTTATTTTTATGACCTCTGTTGCCTAGATGCAGAAAAATTAAATACCCAGGGATAACCTGCTATGTTTGGTAAGGTCACACTGGATAACACCTTTCTCACATCTAACGTGGACCGAGGATTGAACCCAGGACATGGCAGTGAGAAATACACGTGTTAGTGCTGTACCATTAACAGTATTAAAATGTCTTTTCTTCTTGACAGTGGCAGTGACAAAGCTACCGCCCATTCCAGTTGGGTGCTACGCCAACGAGGATTGCCCTCAGGATAAGATGTGTAACCAAACATTCTGTGTGCCTCCATGTGCTGACTCACCTTGTGCCAAGTATGCTCTCTGTATCAATGCCAATCACAAGGCCATTTGCAACTGTATCTCTGGTTACTCTGGTGATCCTTACCAGAAGGATAATGGCTGCAGTAAGTGATCACAATCCTACTTAATTTGTTTCTTAGTTTAGCGAAAGGATTCTTCAAATATTCGGCTTTGTTACATATACTGCACATAATGGAAAGTTGAAAACAACATAACATTCTTTTACAAAATATCACCAGTTATAACAATATTCCAACATAGACAATTAACCATGCCAAAATCTTCCCAACTAGGGCCTACCTTCGCCAGGACAGACTTCCCTCGCCCTGATATGTTGGTCAACTGTCTGGCTGATGGTGTGCAGGTGGACATCAATGTGGGTGACCCAGGCTTCAATGGCGTCATGTACGTGAAGGGTTACTCCAAGAATGAAGAGTGTCGCAAGGTGGTCAGGCCAGATGTTGATGTTGGACCCATTGAATTCAAAGTCAAATTCAACACTTGTGGCCTCATCCATGAAAATGTAAGCATGACTAGAAATACTGTACACACAAAGCATCCTCATGGGTACAACTGTTAAAAGAGCTTACAAGATTTATTTAAAACCTATAGCAAGTTAATATCTTTATAATCATTGATAAACACAAAGAAAGTTTAAATAAGATAGTGTTAGGTGATAAATTTAACATTGATGATATGATATATAATAGGTGATAATGTTGACACTTTCCGCTTCTCACAGGGTTTGGCAAGGTTCATCCTGGTGCTACAGAAACATCCCAAACTGGTGACTTACAAGGCTCAAGCATACCATGTTAAGTGTACCTATAACACAGGCGAGAAAACAATCACAATTGGGTTCAACGTGTCCATGTTAACAACAGCTGGCACCATTGCCAACACAGGCCCGCCCCCAACTTGCCTCATGAAGATTACCAACCCTACTGGAGGACCTATTGATAAGGCTGAGATTGGCCAACTCCTAATGTTGAGAGTACAAGTTGAACCTTCAAGTGAGTACCTTATCAATAATATAAAATATACAATAACAAATAAAACTGTAATTGTCATTTTCCTTATGATTTCATTAATATAATTTATTGCTCTGAAGTACACTGAAACTTATACTCTTTGTCAAATTTCAGATATCTACGGTGGCTTTGCACGCAGCTGCATTGCGAAGACAGCCAACATTGATGGCAGTGACAACGAACACCTGGTGACAGATGAGAACGGCTGTGCGACAGACCCATCTATATTTGGCGAATGGGAACAGGATGATGGGGATAGTAAAGCACTTGTTGCTCTCTTTAAGGCATTCAAGTTTCCATCATCTAATTCTATACGATTCCAGTGTAACGTCCGGGTCTGCTTTGGCCGCTGCCATCCAGTCAATTGTAATGGTTATGATGCATTTGGTAAACGTCGCCGTCGCCAAGCAGAGTTAGAACTTGATGGCCAGCTAAGAGAGATCCAGGTCAGCTCTCAGGCAATCCTCACAGTTGAGACCCGCACTGAGAGATACACTGCATTAGAGAGTAAGTAGCTGATATTTACACTTTATTTAACTACAAGGTATAAGGTTCCCTATTGTAGCTACAAAGCTGCTATTTCTTATGTAAGAGACATAAAGACAATACCGTAGACAGATATTAATAGAAATGTATTACCTGTTTTCCTTTCCACAAGGGATACATGCAGATCAACATAGATGTACTGTATTGCTGTTAATAAACTTGCATGATGATTTCCAAACTTCCAGTAATGGACCAACCAATTAACTGACTTTATTGTATGCAGATCCAGAGAATGCGGGAGCTGTTGAGGAAGTGTGTGTGAGCAAGTGGGGTTTCATCATCGCCCTTATCATCACGGCGCTCCTAGCACTTGTGGCAGTGGCAGTGGCTGTCTCCTGCTGGCTTATGGCTTATCGACGACGCCCTAAGCATGGAGGACCTCTGCCTCACCCACCAGAGTTCCCCAACCCACTTTTCACTACACCTGAGCCATTGGCTGAACCTTCACCAGACTACCTCTCCTGAGGGAAGTCACCCGGGGCTCCTTAGCCCTTAATACTGTGATTGACTCTCGTCTTGTAAACGAATCACTTAGAAAAAGATTCTCTGAAGTGACAGACATAAAAATGAAATCTATTATAAATTTCCATAAAGAAAGGCCAAGACCTTCGTGTGAATGACACTGAAATAAATTGTGACTTTTCACTGTGAAAATTAGACCAGAAGTGTAACCTTAAGGTTTATGAGGAATTTGTTGAAGGAGCGGGGAACATCTCTAGTGTGGCACATTCCGTCAATTTTAATGTCCTAAGTTCAGCAGAAACCACTGGGATGTGTCACAAAAGGGAGTTTCCCAAGTCATGCAACCAGTTTGGCTCAAGGAAAGATAAATGAACTTTTGTGAAGTAGTCTGATTTTATTTTTGTACAAAGTCATTTCATAATGTTCTGTCTGAAAATGTGCCCGTTCTGCTATATTTGTTTACAAGGCACTTTGGGCATCATTTCAGGGACGACATAGCAGTGGCACACAGTCCCTATCGACAGTGACATATAATGTAGTCCGATACTGTAGCTTACAAGTTGATTTATTCACCTGAATAAGTACTCCAAAGATTCCATGTTATTTTGTATTTAAGCATCAGCTACAAAATGTGCTAGAATACTGTAAAATAATAATTAGGTGCTCATGGACAAGTCCCTGTTATGTCCAACTTCTTCAAGTGTCAAATGTAAAGTGGAAAGTGATTTTTACTCATTTACTAAACAGTAAGATACCACCTCAGTCTTATGAGGAGCATCTTGTTGTTAGAATGAGCAACAAAATCACTCATTACATTACAATGTATAAAGTTGGCCTGCCATGGCGGCTATGGGGAGTCACAGATGGTTATTGGCAGCTAATGCTGCAATCGGTTATTAAATAGTGGTTAGTGATTTGTTTTTATAAGATTTTAGAAACGCACAAAGGTTGACCTCCCCCTATCTACTTGGCAGGACTGAATAAATGGTTATTGAGATATATTAAGTTATATTTGTGAGCGAAGCGCTGAGACTTTTTTCCTGAAAGCGGAGACAACTTGTGGTTGCCACAGCTACACATGAGTCAGTTGCTGTCAGCATTTGCTAAGTGCTTGGTTGCATTTTTTTTTTTTTTTTGGGTGGAGCCACAAGTATTGTCTGGCACAAGTCTCGGCTATGTTCTGCCAAGTCATGTCTTCCACACAAGTCTAAGGACAGATATTACTGATATTGCATCATTTGAAAAATATATTTTCATAAATGTGATAATTTCGATGTGTAAAGCTCATAAGAGCGCCAATCTAAACTATTATTTAGTCTAACCATCACGCCTGAATTGTCCCAAAATAATAAAAACTTGAATCTTGCGCTAACCAAATACTAGAGGCAAGCCAACATGCAAGTGTTCTCTTCTAACTTGGTTAATACAGACTGACTTCAACAAAGGCATATTTCTCTCACTTGTTACGCCCCTCATTACTGTGATCTGCGCCGTAGTGCGTTGCTTTAATGCCAATATGCCTTTGTTTAACTCATGGGAAATATTTCTTTTGCCATTTTCATCAAGAATAGGTGGTGGGTTCTTAAATCTTCAAGCAAACCAAAGCAAACATTAGTTCTACTTACTGTACTTTGATCTTCAACTAAATAGGTGTTGGGTCTTCCGTTCGTCATCAAGTCTTTCCACACACTGTGGCTTGCCTTTGATCCCTTGTTGTCCTCAATCTGGTAAATAATAATTATAACTTTCCATGCTTTAAACAAGTGTTAATATGTCTCACCTTGTAACATACTTGTGTTACTGAATAAAGGATACGGAATAAATTATGAACTGGTTTTAGTTGATGAATTAATACTGTACTCATCGTACAGTATTCCCATACACTACGTCGATTTAAAGTGATTCAATTAAGGGCGAAGTTTTAATTTAAAACGAATCTTTCCTGTTTTGCGCAAGTTAATCTGACACATCCTATTTTAAATTTTGCGCCTAATGTTTTCCACTGTATGCGCCTCTGGAAACGCTACACGTCTGCCCATCACCCTCACCATACTCAGTTCTTGCGCTGACGCTCAAGTGAGCAGACGTATTGTGTGACTCTGTCTCCTACCACATGCATCAACCATCGCCACTATGTCCAAGAGGCTAGCTACTACATCATTAACTACCCCAAAGGCCAAGAAATCAAGGCAAGCAAATACACAGGACCAGAAAAACAGGGTGTTGGAAGCAGTGCAGCTGGAAATGGTTTCCCCGTGTGTCAGATGTGTACACAGCACTAAACAGTGATGTGGATGATGAGCTGGTCGAGTTGGCCTCTGCATCTTCAGAGGATGAATTCCCTAAATAAAGTTGAGTGAAAATCTATTTTTGAAAGCATAAAGTAATTAAAAAATAAGTTGAGAGGAAAGTGAGTGCTGGGGGAGTCAGGCGGGTGGTGAGTGGCACCAGCGCGACCTCCCTCTCACATCAGCTGATCGCTAGTCAACAGACCATTTCACGTCCCATAATTTTAGCTGTGTTGATTTATAAGTGTTTGTTTTAACATAATACTTCAAAAAATAATGTTTTGTTTATTCTAGGAGATGGACTGAGGTGCATCTGGGTAGACTCAGTCTTTTTAGTATTTTGTGTTTCAAGTACCAAACTAAATTATTCCATTGAAACAACACTTCGATTTTGTGCAAATTCTGTTTAAAGCGACCTCTCTTGGAACGTATCTGTGTTATATCGAGTATCTAAGGGTGTGCTGTGTATATGTATGTATATATGCCCTTTAAACAACACTGCTGAAACATATACATGATACAACAGTACACGGTACCCTTACACACCATTGTTGTAACATGGTACAAATTTACAGCATACACTTGTACACCATTAGTGTATCATACACGATACAGAAATGAACAGTATAGACTCATACATTTGTAACACAAAAAATATATAAATACAAAAAACGCAGCAATGTACTACGTACATTACAGTACATGATTGATTGTTACTATCTGCACAGTGTGAATACAGCATTGCTGTACTTAAGGAGGCAATGTTGCTGGCACGGCACGCAATCACCTTTGCTTCCCAAGTGTAAAGTTTAGAACCCATTTACAGTTGGGGCACCAAACCAGCAACCGTTAGTTGTGGCGGGTTATAGCGGGCCCCAAATCTTGACCGGCCCAAAAAAACTGGGTGAATAAACTTTTTTTACGCAGTTTCTCTTTTTACAAATGAAAAAATCTGTTTGGACATGGTGTGGGGGTGTGGTGCTGGTGTGAAGGTGTGAGGCTGCTGTGGCGGTGTGTAACGGTTTGATGGCATGATTTTAGTTGTGTGAGGATGAAAGGCTGTTAAGGTGAGAGGCTCTGAAGAAGACAATTTTTTGAGGTATGAGTAAGGATGTGGTGATGTGAGGTCGTATGAGTGCGTGAAGTTATGTGAGAATATGAGGTCATGTGAGGGTATGAGGTGATGAGAACATGAGGTCACGTGAGAATTATGTCCTTGGAGGTATCAGGTTATGTAATAATATGAGGTCACTTGAAGTTATGAGTTTGTGTAAGGGTATGAACGTTATGAGAATATGAGATCACATGAGTATGAGTTTGTTTGGAGGTATGAAGTTATGCGAGAGGTTGAGTGTGTGTGAGGGTATGAGGTGTATGACGGTGAGAGTTTGAGGTAATTTATGAAATTGAAATTTTGTGAGGAAATGAGGCACTGAAGATGTGTGGGGGGGGGGGGGGGTGTGAAACTGGTATGAGAGTGTATGCCTGTGATGAGGATGTGTAAGAAAATAAAATAAAAACATATTTTATTAATAATACTCCTTCAACTTTAAATCTAAATAAGTCAGGCAGACAGACGAGAAATTATTCTTTACTTAGTTTATCCCTTCAAAGTCTATTTACTTTGTGAGGAAAGAGAGGATCGTTGCCACTTGGGGGACTACGCTGGCTGGGTACATAAATAAAAAAAATTGTTATAAAATGATACTAAAATACTGTATTTAATCAAATGTGATGTATACAATAGTAAGTAGTAGGTCAAGATGATTTGCTTAAGGTTAGACTATAATGGTATTCCTGTATGGCGGGTTTACCGATTTATTATTATTTTTATTATTATTATCTAACATTGAAAATAATAATTTATATCTACATTCTATACAATTAGGCAAAAATCTTGTTTCATATTGATTAAAAATCAAATGAAGAGCACACCCGTGCAATATTTTTAGAGGTGACGCATTCGGACTCGTTCACCTCCGCTTGCGCTGGTAATTTACTGTTGTTTGTGTGGTAAACTACAAAGTTTCGGGTGTTCTTTTATCCGCTGCCAGCGATGGTAACTCCGACCAAAATTTTACTAAAACTTACTGATTTTCTCTGTAGTATAAATGAAACTAAAAATAGGACAGTAAATGGCAGCGTTCGGTTTTTGTTGCTTTGCAATTTTTTTAACATTCATATATCATTTCTAAAATAAAAGTATTTGAGAAATATATATATATATATATATATATATATATATATATATATATATATATATATATATATATATATATATATATATATATATATAAAACTAATTAAATGACTGCATAAATTGCCTTGTAAATACAGTATTCAGATTATCAACTTACTGCGTCAACACTGGTGGTGTGCACTTGTCAGCTCCACCAGTCATGTTCTCTTGTCTCAGACCAAAACAGGCAACCGACCAACCCTGTGGCAGCTTTCTTGTGTTGCTGCCTCAGATCTCGTCTTGAGAACTTTCGTTTTCAAAGTTGACCCAAAACTCTCTGGTATGTATTCAAGCTTCTTTTGTGTGTAATATTCACTCAACATAGTATGTCGTTTCTTGCTCTTGTAATGGTGGGCAAGCAAGTAGAACAGATCTGCCTGTTACTCGTAAGTTCAATTATTTACATCGTCATAATAAACCCGTCGAAGTGTTTTTTCCCCTCGTTTCGGTAGTAAAAATATACTATACACAGCAGGGGGGTGCTACTCTAGCGTGCGGTCTACAGGATATTTAGGTTAAGTTAGGTTAAGTCAGGTCAGTTAGAATAGGTTAGGTTAGGTTAGACTAAAGATATCTTTGTAGACCGAATGCTAAATAAGCACCGACAAACAGCCATTCTGACTTCCAGTACCCGCTAAACTTCTTTTTGAACTAGACTGAACTATAAGTGACGTTGTCCTAACGATTATACTGTATACATCAAAGTATTAACATTGTTGCTCTGAGTCTTTTAGAGAGTTATGCTGAGATCAAGGTCATCAAGTTGTGAACTTGGTCTTTCAACATTTGACTAATAACATAGCAGATTAGGGGTGTCGTGGTGTATATAACTCGAATATGAACGCTGTAGCTCTTTATATTTTCGAGTTATGCTGTCGATAGTATATTACAGTACTGACCGGGAGCAAAGTGGTTGTACATAATTCATCTTTCAACCAACTGAGAGTTACTTGTACTTTTAGTTATATCTATAACTGCCTTTACTCTTGAAGTTGTAAAAAAGAAACAAGAGTTATGATTAATACATTTTATTCGTAAGCAAGTGACGTTTTTAAGGTTTAGGTAATTTTCATAATGTTATACCTATCAATATCTTAATTCTCAAATCCTTTGCTAACTGAGCCAGTTAGATATGCGTTCTCACACCACCCCTTATTTTGATTTAATGATTGATTCGGGGACAGTAGAGGCTAAAGTTACGTCGAAATTACTTTGATATTTTACCATACTGAGGTACTGTACTATCTGTGATCCTTAGTTTGGTGTAAAAAAAATAACAAACCGATCTTTGATTAAGTCAGTGTTCGGTATACCTCACTTGCACACATTTTGCGCATGTTAAGCATAATGTGTACTCCAAGGCGCCCTTGCACACACACACACACAAAGCGCCTTAGTACATGGTCATCAGAGGCAGCTTACAGCAGCGGCTACTTCATTGTGCACATCAGAGGCAAGAGGCATATTGGGGGGGGGGGGGTAGCACCACTCCCATAAACCTCTGTAGTAATCGAGAAAAAATCGCGCTCTTGTTGATTTTTATGGCGTGAAACGCTGCATTGGTACAAAAGATGCTATACTTTTTTATATTGTGATTGGAGCCCATAATACTGAATAAAAATAAAATTAATCACTCGTCAGCGACTCGTTCAGCATGCTGATTTGTTAAACTGTGAATACGTCTCTTGGCTCTACCCAGTTGGTCATATTTTCAACTGAGAATGATGCTCAGAATGCGCGATTCTTAAGTGATCATATATCTTTTGGTTAATGCCTTTAGATTTTTATGACTTTTTTACTGTGCTATTCCCGAATTTAACACTCTCATGTGTTTTATACTTACAATGCAATCTTGACTTTCAATTATATATTTTTCCAAACAAGTCCAATTTAATACGTTTCTTTCCGTAAATTTGGGTCAAACAAACGGGGTCGAGTAATAATTTGCCAACTAGGACTTTCACCGAGCCAATATGGTGCTACCTCTCCCATGTATACACGCAATGGCAAGCACCTGGTTACTGGTTTAACTGGTTAGTGTGTGGCCAACTGCCTTTGTGGGTGGATGCATTATTTTACGTTTTCACCACTGACGTCTGGCACCGCTCTCAACCACTGACGCTGAGATCTTTCACAAAGAACTGCTTCTAGGATTATTGTGACCTTGGCGACGGGTATGACGGATATCGGCAATCCGTTGTTGCTCCTCCCACAGGAAGAAGGCTCGAAGCTGGGCTGGCCTGACGTGGTGGTGATAGCAGCCTACTTTGTCATCGTACTGGCCGTAGGACTCTTAGTAGGTGTTGCTTCTTTCACAGTCTGAACACGAATTTTGAGACAATATGAGGATAGCTCACTCGTTGTTAATTGTTTTTCCTCCCATGAGTAAGAAACACGTTAAGCCCATTGTGGCTTACATGATATTGTGCGATAGTAGGTAGTAGACAGCTATCAAAGAGGGAGGTACTACCGCCTGGGAAGATATTGGAAGCATAATGTGTTGTCTAATGGTAGACCCTGCTGCCATATGGCATCACGAAAATTGTGACCAAATCCTAGGCTGCTGATCTGACTTTGCCTATTAGTATTTTTATTATTATAATTGTTATTTATTTTATTAATTATTATTATTATTATTATTATTATTATTATTTTATTTTCGCCCTCCGGGCCCTGATGTGGGTCAGTGACCTGTGCCCGAATGGGCTAATCCCCGTAAAAAAAAACCAGGGGCGGATCCAGGGGGTCCGAACCCCCTAAACATGAGAAAATTTAATTTTTTTAACTCAATATTGAACTCGGCGTTTTTTATAGTAAAAAGTAATTACTATTGACCTCAGAATATCACCTAATATCAACTACTTGTGGGTCAATCCATGTCAAGTTAACCAAAATAAATAAAAAAAAACATCAACCGTCATGAAATTGGCTAATATTTGGAATATAAATAGAACTTTTTAAGCTGATTTCAGAAAGGTTTTACTTTTTAAAATCGGATTTACCGTTGCAGAGTTATGGCGATTTGAAATTTGATCATTTCATGCTCGCTCAAGCGGAACGGTGACTGATTTTAAATCAACCCGAATTCAGATGCTTATTAAATGCCAACGAGTGTAGATATAAACTTAAAACTTATCAAATATAAAAGCTTACATCATACAGTTTAATATGCAATGGAAAAAATGTGGTTGCTATGGGTGGTGTGTGGTTGCTAGGGGTTTAAAGTACAACACATTTCATGTTCGGTCAACCGTAACGTGCTACGGAAATGACCATAACTTTCGCAGAACCATATGGATTTTTAATTTTAATGGCTCAAATGAAAGATCTAGTGTTCAGCTACAACTTCAACATAAAGACCTTCTGCCCTTTTGGGTTTTTCTTGACAAAAATGAGGCTCAAAGTAAATGTCTGTTTATCTCAATATTTTTGATAGTTAACATAATTATTACAAATATATGTCTACAATGTTTATTAAAATACATTATTAAATTTATATTATATTCATGATAATCATGTTTCAGTTATTTTCACATATAATATTTAATAATGCACACAGCTGAAATTAAAAATCTGTAGATCATAATGGCATTTCTAATTCAAAAATATGGTCTGGTGATTGATTATTGACCAAACAAAAAACGATTTAAAATAACGAGGCTGACTTTATAAACTGCTCTTGGAAAACAATAAGATCAAATTATAAAAAAGCTTTTATTTTAATAATGCATTTGCATTGCATAGTAAATTATTTTAAAGGCAATGCTGTTTGTGTTTCTTCGACACCATTGGGGTAAAACCATATTGTATATGGCACATTATTTAATATCAAAAATAAATTCACTGGGCTAAGAAGTCCAATCTACCTCGAGATAAATGCTTGATAATCTTGATGTAATTATCAAGCATTTTCATCTGTAACTTGTCTTCCACAACCTATTCATTCAAATTATGAAATCTAATAGAAAATAAATAATAAATATAACAGCCATCATGAACTAAAATGTTGTTGTATTTTTAGATATATATTATATTTTATTGAGATACCTAAATATACACAACAAAAACTATATCGAGTACGGATTCTTATTGAAAACAAAATGTGTTTAAAATAATTTGCTATGCTATGCAGAATTAAAATAAAATTTTGTTAGGACTGCAAGGCAATCACTCACTAATGCTATGTTTTCAAAAAGCAGTTTCACAAAGTTAGCCTTGCTTATTGTTTTAAATTTTTTTGTTCAATGGTCAATTATTGATCATATCTTTGAACTAAGATAGAATTTAGATATTAACTTTCTACTGTGGAAATTATTATGAGACATGATCAATCAATGATATTATATTTATAATTATGGATAAGACAAGACAACATATTTAAAAAAAACATTGAAAAGTGAAGACATATTATATGTATTAAATTGCCTACTACAGTAATAGTGAAAAATATTGAGATAAATCGACATTTACTTTGAGCCTCATTTTTGTCAAGAAAAACCCAAAAGGGCAGAAGGTCTTTATGTTGAAGTTGTAGCTGAACACTAGATCTTTCATTTGAGCCATTAAAATTAAAAATCCATATGGTTCTGCGAAAGTTATGGTCATTTCCGTAGCACGTTACGGTTGACCGAACATGAAATGTGTTGTACTTTAAACCCCTAGCAACCACACACCACCCATAGCAACCACATTTTTTCCATTGCATATTAAACTGTATGATGTAAGCTTTTATATTTGATAAGTTTTAAGTTTATATCTACACTCGTTGGCATTTAATAAGCATCTGAATTCGGGTTGATTTAAAATCAGTCACCGTTCCGCTTGAGCGAGCATGAAATGATCAAATTTCAAATCGCCATAACTCTGCAACGGTAAATCCGATTTTAAAAAGTAAAACCTTTCTGAAATCAGCTTAAAAAGTTCTATTTATATTCCAAATATTAGCCAATTTCATGACGGTTGATGTTTTGGCCTGGTTAATTTGACACGGATTGACCCTTGTGGCTTCAAAGTGGCCTCAAAATATCCATGGTATTGGTCAGATTAAAAAAAACAAACAAAGGGGGGAGGGGGAGGCTCCGCCCACAAAAAACTGGGTGGCCCGCTGTGCTCACCATGTTCCCCCAACCCCAACTTCTTGGACTCCCCCCCCCCCCCCTCCTCCTTTTGTTATATTCCCGGGTCCACCTCTGATTCACCAGATTATTCAGTAAAAAACAATTTATATATAGTCATTACTTTTACTTTCATCCTCTTCACCACTGATCGGCTCGTTAGCCGCTTGGGCGAACGGTCACGTCTCTGTCACGCACTGTTGGCAAGTACTAGTCATGTATTGGCACTCTGTTATGCACTGTTGACAAGTATACTGAACGTACCTGAACCTGCTGCAGTGTTGGTCAAGTCTGGTCTTGAAAGAGCTCACACTCGGTGCCGTCACAACACTTTCTGGTAGATTGTTCCAAGAGTTCACAACACTCACTCCGAAAAAGTTTGCCCTAACAGTTTTCTGGACTTGCTGCTTCTTCAGTCTTGAGCTGTGACCCCTTGTGGGGCGAGTGTCCGCCAGCTCCAAATAAGGACACTCGATTGAGTAGTGCCCCTCAATTAGGTCGCCCCTTGCCCGACTGTAGTATAAGCTAGGCAAGTTCAGGCGCTCCAATCTCTTAGGGTAGTTGAGGTGCCGAAGTGCAAGCACCAGTCTGGTGGCCCTCCTTTGAACATTTTCAACCAACTGGCAGTCCCTTGCAGATCTCGGGGACCAGACTGGGTGACAGTACTCCAGATGGGGAAGCACTTCACTCTTGAAGATCGGTACGAGGGACAGACTATCTAGATATCTGAACGACCTTCTTGTAAGACCCAATAATTTATTTGCCTGATTTACCTTCTTCTCACAATGGCCCGAAAACTTCAGCTCATTGTCAACATACACACCTAGGTCCTTCTCACATTGTCTCAAATAATGCAGTTTCTTCATCCCGTTGGGACATATGATATGCCTCCTTACCGTTGGTACGCCTCAGGTGCATCCTCTTACACTTCGTGACATTGAATCTCAGCAGTCACTTCTTTGACCATTCTTGGAGCTCACAGAGATCCTTCTGCAGCTCTTCACAGTCCACTTGGTTCTCGATTTCCCGAAATAACTTGGCGTCATCGGCAAACAATTGTATGGAGGAGTGTACAACGTGTGGCATGTCATTTATGAAACAAACAAACAACAGCGGGCCCAATACACTGCCCTGTGGTACCCCGCTTGTGACAGGTAGAGATGATGATTTCGTGCCATTAATCACCACACGCTGCTTGCAGTCATGTAGAAAGTCGTCTATCCACGCTAGGACATTTCCCCGAATTCCGTACCCTTCTAGTTTGATTTTCAGCCTTCCGTGGGGTACTGTCAAAAGCCTTGGCAAAATCTAGGTATATACAGTATTGTCGATATTACTACCCCGTTCCAGAATATGAGTCCAAATATCCAATACCTTGAGCGATTGTGTTGAGCAGGAACGCCCCAGCATAAAACCGTGTTGACAATCCTTTACAAGGTTGTTTCGTAGTAGATGTTCCATCGCGGCATCTCTGATAATACTCTCGAATACTTTACATATTATGCTGGTCAGGCTCACCGGTCTATAGCTTTTCGTGAAGTGACGATCACCCTTCTTGAAGATAAAACTCACACGAGCCATTTTCCAATCACTGGAAAAAAATTTGGTCACGACTGCGGCGGTTGTATGTCCCAACGGTCGTAAGGTCAGAGCAGGTCGTAAGTGTGGATCGACGTAAGTTGAATCAGTCGTAAGTCTACCTGTACATTGATTTACTGGTAATTTTCATCAAACCAGTCCTGGTGTATTCTTTTGATCTGGCTGAGGGTCTCTGTGCAGGCTTTTGCTATGACAGTGTCGAGAATACATCAGTCGGCACTGGGATTTGGGTTGTTTGTTGTCGGGTTTATCAGCCCATGGTTGAGCTGCTCTCGGAAAGCACGTTGGATCCTCCAGACGCTTAATGTTAAAACCTCTTCTGCAGGCTTGTTGCCTTTGCTGTTTTGGGGTGATGTGAAGTGAGAGCTTGGCACTGATGAGCCAATGATCCAGTGTTGCATTGGTCTGAGCCATGTATGGCTAAGGTGATGAGGATATCTCGACGATCTCTTTCTCTGACCATAATGTAGTCGATGAGATGCCAGTGTTTGGATCGTGAGTGTTGCCACGAACACTTGAATTTGTCGGCCTGCCTAAACAAGGTATTGGTGATAGTGAGATTGTGTGCTGCACACTTGCTGAGGAGGAGTAGGCTGTTGGGATTACACTTGCCTAGTCCATTTCTCCTTATGATTCCCTGCCAAATCTGGCACTGAAATCACCTAGGAGCACAACCTTATCTTCTCTTGGGATAGAGGTTAGCACTCTGTTAAGGTCTGTGTAAAAAGGCCTCCTCGATGTCATCCTCTGCATCCAGTGTTGGGGCGTATGCACTGATGAAGAAGGCATGACGTGAGTGATTCAGTGGGACTCTGAACATCTTGAGGTGCTCGTTGATCCCAACAGGCATTTCCGTTAGCCAATGTAGGGTGCAGTGGTAGATGGTAAAGTCAACTCCATAAATGCAGTTTCTCTCCACAGCAGGCTTACCCTTCCAAAAGAAGGTATAGCCAGACCCCTGTTCTGTGAGTCGACCCTCGTCTGGGAGCCAGGACTCACTAATGGCTTCTATGTCGATGTTATACCTAGCCAGCTCTTGCCACAAGGCCTTCGACCCGGTCAACAGGAAAGCCTTCTGGTGGACCCTCAACTGGTGTGGCTGCCCACCAAATTTTCATTGCCATTTTGAGGCAACTCTACAATAGCATGAACGTGAGTATCCTACACAATGGCACCCAGTCCAAGTTCCTCCCCATTCAAACAGGGGTAAGACAAGAATGTGTACTGGCACCAACTCTCTTTTTCATTTTCTTGGCTGCCTACCTTACTCGTGCCAGTGCCAATTTAGCTGGCGGGGTGGACATCCAGTACCGGATGAAGGGTCTTTTCAACATAAGACAACTCCAGGCAGGATCACAGGTATCCGCAGTTTCCATTACTGAACTTCAGTATGAGACGACCTCACCCTTGTTGCTCACACTTAACGTGCGACCTACAGTAGATCCTGAACACATACACAGATGCTTGTGCACACTTCAGTCTTGAGGTGAATGTACGTATGACTCAGATTCTCTTTCAACCTGACCCTGGTTCAGCCACACTTCACCATCCATCCAGCTTAATGGTACTACCCTCTCTAATGAAGAGATTCAACATCGGATCAGATATGCATCTCCAGCTTTTGTTAGACTCCGTACCGGTATCTTCAGCTGTAAGGGGCTGAAATTATTTACAAAGTTGCACGTATATCGAGCAGTGGTCTTCCCCACCCTGCTATATGGCAGCGAGACATAGGTCACATACAGGAGGCACCTCAAGGCACTTGAAAACTTTCACCAACGTAGTCTATGTTCCATCCTCCGAGTTCGCTGGAAAGACAAAAAACAAATGCTAGTATTCTCGCTGACACCAGCTGTAGGAGCATTGAGGCTACCATTATCCATGAACAACTATGTTGGACTGGCCAAGTTACCTGCATGGACGACAGTAGACTGCCAAAGCAGCTACTTTACAGTTGCTTAACGAATAGTAAATGTAACGGTGGCGGGCAACTGAAAAGGTATTAGGATAATCTTAAGACAAACCTTAAAAAGTGCCAAATCGACCCCCTCACCTGGGAGACGATTACTCCACACGAACGCTTGGAGGAGCACCACACGAGGTGTCAATACTTTCAAGTTAGCCCGACTGCATACCGAGACAGACAAGCGCCAATGCCGGAAAGACGCTGCCGCCGCCCCTCCTGCACTAGATGTAGCCCCCCCCACACACACACACACACGTGCAACATCTGTGAATGACCCTGCCGGTCCCGCATCGGCCTCTCTACTCACCTCACAACTCGCCAACGAAGGTGAATTCCCTAGTAACTCATATCATTGTTTCATGGCTGGATGGCCGTTATACTCGATTCCGAATGACAGCAAAGTAGTAGTATGTAAAGTTAAGCCAGATTTCGTTTGGTTTAGTTTTGTGGGTTTTAACCACACAATTTAGGTTGAGTTGGTAAGTTTTCACGAATTTGTCCAAGAAAAGAGTGTGAAATCCATTCAAAACACATCAAAATATATAGAAGAAAACATAATTTCGTCCAAAAAGACATGGGCCGTCCTAAAGCGAATAATGAGCCAAATATTAAAAGTTCCAACCTATATTTTCGACAATATTGTATAACCGTATCCTGCTCATTTTATTTATCCCAATGATACTCTGATGTTCACTAGAAATTTTGAAGAGTGGAACACATGTTAAAAATGAATACAAGATACTGTATATAATCTGTTTGACGATTACACCCATTTTATAATATAGCACTGTACCATACTCAAGGAGCTTTGGAGCATCATCGATGTTTTTCCCAAATACAGTATTATTAGAACGTAACATTTGAGCTGTTGTGTGTTATTTTAAAACTTCTTCATCGGGTTGGAGATCTAATTAAATGGCAACATAAATTAGCTTATATAAAAATAATTTACAAATCCAGTACAGTAGTTATGCTGTGAAAGGAAAAATATTACTGACCCAGCATACCGGAGTTTTTTTTTTTTTTTTTTTTTTTTTTTTTTACATTAGGACAAACCACTCTAGTACATTTATAAAGTATCAGGTTCCATACCAAAGGGTTTGGTTAAGTGAATTCTAGGCGATCGCCAATTTGACTCCTTATTCTCCGACGTTTGTAGGATAATATTCTTCCCCTAATTGGTAATGTGAGAAATTGGCTGGCTAGGAATCTTACATCGTATGATCGTAGGTTAGAATCTTTTTAATCAGAGTTTTATCTCCTGGGGTTTTAAATGTTGGTAGAATACTGTTATTACTAATCTTGTTATGCTCTTAAAGACCTTAGTTGTTGAAGCGCAGCAATAACATTATTAACAATCTTCTGACTGGAGCCTCTCTAGGGTAAAAATGTGTAGGTTAGAATTCTCCGTTACTGGTGGTATTTTATTGTCTTTGCCACATTTCACGGGTTTGTGTGTTACATTTCTTCATTGTGTTTGAGACCACATCTGATTGAGTTCAGGTACGACACAAAGTTGAATCTCAAAGATTGCATTCTCCCTCTGACTAGTGAGTTGGTGTGATGGTGCACAGACAAAATCCTACTCTGCAAGATCTCACCAAATATATGTACCTGTACAGTATATCCTACATTAGCTGATTATTATTTTATACATGCTTACAGGCATCATGGAAGAGTCAGCGAAACAGTGTGGTGGGTTACTTCCTTGCCTCCCGCAACATGCACTGGATACCCGTAAGTATGTAGTCATAATGTTTCGTTCTCTTTCTGTCTTTTGTTCAGTGTCCGGAAAAGATAATAAAATAATAAAAATTTTGCCATGAAAAAATCACATGAAATAAACTGACAGCACAAAATTAATAAAGTTAGTTTAGGTTTGTGACTTTTTCTACATTCAATTTGTCCACTTAACCTGTTCAGTAACAACCTCTCTCCAAGAGTATCCCGTCGCTCACAAGGCTCAGCTGTGTTATTGACTTTTTTTTACTTCTATCCTCTTCACCACTGATCGGCTCGTTAGCCGCTTGGGCGATCGGTCACGTCTCTGTTATGCACTGTTGACAAGTACGGGGCATGCACCGGCTCCTGAATGTACCTGAACCTGCTCCAGTGTTGGTCAAGTCTGGTCTTGAAAGAGCTCACTCTTGTTGCCGTCACAACACTTTCTGGTAGATTATTCCAAGAGTTCACAACTCTCACTCCGAAAAAGTTTGCCCTCACAGTTTTCTGGACCTGAGGCTTCTTCAATCATGAGCTGTGACCCCTTGTGGGGCAAGCGTCCGCCAGCTCCCAGGAAGGATACGCGACTGAGTAGTGCCCCTTGAGATGCTTGTACACTTCAATTAGGTCGCCCCTTGCCCGTTTGTAGTATAAGCTAGGCAAGTTCAGGCGCTCCAATCTCTCAGAGCAGTTGAGGTGCCGAAGTGCAGGCAAGAGTCTGGTGGCCCTCCTTTGAAGATTTTCAACCAACTGACAGTCCCTAGCATATCTCAGGAACCAGACGGGGTGACAGTACTCCACATGGGGAAGCACTTCACTATTGAAGATCGTTACGAGGGACGGACCGTCTGGATATCTGAACGACCTTCTTATAAGACTTGTAAGACCCAATAATTTATTTGCCTGATTTACCTTCTTGTCTCAATGGCCGTTCAATTCGTATCATTATTTCTCTGGCTAAATAAAATAATTAATTTTCAGTTGTTCGTTGAACAATGTACTGTACCTCATTGTCTTGTTTTGTACACTAATCATTTCAATAACAATCTAATTTTTGGTTCAACTGTTTAACTGCGAGTTCAGATGTCTTTGTCAGCATGTACTGCACTGTATATATGTCCTTATTGATATGTGTGTATCTATTTTAAAAAAAATTTACACTCCCTCGTTTATTTTATAATAATGTCACAAACTGGATTTCCATGTGTACTGAGGCTTGTTAGACTGTCAGGTAGGTTTGTCTGCCTGGCTCGCAGTTTACTGCTCTCACTCATTAAAACAGTCTCCTATCTCTCATGACATGCACCGGATACTCATGAATATAGACATCTGCACTTACTGTACATCTATCATGTCTGTGCCTGCTTATCTCTCTTACTGCTTACTTCTTACTTTATCTTAGCTGTCAGTTGTAGGCTTATTAGCTGGCTGGTCAGTTCGTCATTTTCTGTTATGTTCTCTTGATAAGTTAGTGAGCATAAATGTGCTGTACCTTAACATATTCCAGTATTTGATAGGCTTGGTATTCATAATTGTGAAGTTCTTATTGGTTTGGGCCTTTTCCTTAGCATTAATGATATTTTAGGGCTTGATCATTATTGATGGCATACTTGATATGGATAATTATATAAATTACCTTTACTCATAACGGTATCTTCATCTGTTAGATTACATCAGTGTAGGTGAATATTCGTTTAATGGCTGTGGCTCCTTTTTTGTTAAGAGAATTCAACTTTCAAATCTCAGTTGAAATGTAACCTAACCTCTATCAACCCTGTATATTACTAATAAGTTATCCTAACGAAGTAAGCCTACCTAACCAAACCTAAAAATCTTGCCGCAGCCATTAAACGAATACTGTACTAACCTCAATGTATATACTGGTACCTGTAGTCTGTATGTGTGTGTTTCATCTTACATTGTGATTATATATTATATTATGTTGTATAGTACAATACCACTTGAATAACTCTGTAGCTCCCCAAAAAGATAGAAGGCCCTTATATCCATGGTGTGATGGACAAGGAAGGTTTACTTGTTAAGGTGTCCTCTGATGTTCTGTTAAACTGAAAGGGAACCTATTTTCACCCGAGGGTTGTCTTTACCTTATTACTTTAACTTCGTACCATACTTTTATCAGTAAAGGTGAAGTAAAAGGTTATCACCAAGTTATATGTGTTATTTTAATCATTTACTTGTCAAAGAGCAGTAATTGACTTTCTTCCTGCAGGTGGGAGCTTCACTGTTTGCCAGTAACATAGGTTCTGGTCACTTCATTGGCCTAGCGGGGTCTGGTGCTGCCGCTGGCATTGCTGTTGCAGGGTACGAACAAAGTGTGAGTCCGATATTTCTGTTTTTCTTGTACGTGTGTGTAAACACACCCATATAAATACATGGGTGTTGCAGACTTTGAACAGTGTGAATATTGTTTCTCATGTAGTATAATATTGTACAGTACTGTATTGTATAATATTGTACAGTACTTGCTGCTCTAGAGGGAAAATCAACCTCTTCTGCCAAGGCACACATGTGGGAGCATTGAACCAGGATTGGTGATTATTTTTAATTAAAATTAGATTTTTATTCAATCCTATTTTTATTTAAATCGGATTTACTTTACAGTATTTGAATTTTTGTCCATGTTCAAGATACTATGCACTGAGACAAGTCAAACTAATCTTTATCATTACTGTAAGTTCCTGTGGCACTAATAACATGTAGGAATTGAAGGAAACTACAATATTGTATACTGTACTACATGTACTGTATTAGCCAAGTCATCTTCAAGGTTGGATTAGAAATGTAAAGTTCTGCAAATTTGGCTATGAAAACCTATATCACTGCTCTTGTTAGTTTACTTCATTTATTGAGTTTCTTTTTATTCCTATAAGAGAACATATTTTTAGGCATATTTATTTATCTATGTACAGGCAGTCCCCGAGTTATGAACAGGTTATGTTCTGGACCCTGTTCTGAAGTTGATCTGTTCATAAGTCGGAACAGCGTTAATTCCTTAAGTTAGGTTAGGCTAAAGCACAACCCTGCCCTCACAAAACAACATTAATATCCCATACAAAACATTAATATTCCTTGCATAACAAATAATGTACATAAAGCCACATTAGAGCTAGGAGAGGAGGACTGAAGTGCAGGAGAGAAAAAAATAAAGATTGGTATGATACTCTTAGCCTAGGAATACTGTATGTAGTTGTATACTGTAGCTGCTGGGTAGTAGCTAAGGAATAGTTGACAGAAAATGATGATATTCTAGAGACAAAGAAATACAAGTTGTCAAACTCAGTGAAAAAAAATGGAGATAACTGGGAAGATACAATTCATTCACACATAATCTTTATACAGGTATTTCAATTTTTTTTTTTTTTTAGGCATTTAATGTAGATTTTTTAGGGTACAGTAGTTTAGTGGATAGAGTAATCATCTTCAGTGCTGTGGGTTGCTATTTTGTGCCAGTTGACCCATACCTGAAGTACAATTGCTTGTTAGTTTGGAAATACTACTACACAATACCCTGTTCCCACTCTGTAAAAAAGTGGGTTGGTGTTATGAAGAGCATCCAGCCATAAAACTTGCTTCAAAATTGCCTGGTGGTAATGGGAACACTGCCATCAGGAAAAGTAATCATGGTTACCGTAACCTATAAGCTTGGTAAATGGTGTACAATAGTAGTGATGATTTAATGAGTGTTTACTATATTTATTTTCTCTATTCTGGGTTTCTATACTTCAAATTGATTGAATTTCTTCTGGGCCAAAATTAATCCCTATAGTGCAACTTTCATTTTTATTATTACTATAATGTACTGTACATCTTTACATTTAACATAAGAACATAAGAAAATAAGGAGTCTGCAATAGGCCGGTTGGCCTGTGCATGGCAGCTCCTGTCAAGTTACCACCACTCTCTATCATCCATGAATCTATCTAGCCTCCTTTTGAAACTTTCCAGAGTTCCCGCACTTACTACAAAGTTGCTAAGCTTGTTCCACTCGTCCACCACCCTATTTGTGAACCAGTTTCTTCCTATCTCCCTCCTAAACCTAAACTTATCCAACTTGAATCCGTTGCTCCGAGTCCTATCCTGCTCGGATATTATAAGAGCTTTATCTATATCCCTTTTATTGATTCCTTTCACCCACTTAAATACTTCTATCATATCTCCCCGCACTCTTCGTCTTTCTAGGGAATGCAAGTTAAGTTTCTTTAACCTATCCTGATATGGAAGGTTTCCAAGTCCCGGAATCATTTTTGTCATTCTTCGCTGCACCGACTCTAGTGAATTTATATCCATTCTACAATAGGGGCACCAGAACTGAACCGCATAATCGAGGTGCGGCCTGACTAGCGCAAGATATAGTTGCAATAAGACCTCTGCACTCTTGTTACTTACATTTCTAGATATAAAACCCAATACTCTGTTTGCCTTATTTCGAACATTAACGCACTGTTTTCTAGGCCGTAGGTCCGGGCTTACAAGTACCCCTAGGTCTCTTTCACAAGTCGACTTCTCTAGGTTGATGTTGTTAAGGCTGTATACATTATAAGTATTTGTTCTTCCAATATTAAGTACGCTGCACTTGCTGGTGTTGAATTTCATTTGCCATTTTTCAGACCATCCCTGCAGTTTTAGATCCTCCTGAAATGCATTTGCATCCTGCCCTGAATTAATCTGCCGCCCTATTTTGGTGTCATCCGCAAACTTGCTTATGTCACTGCTGATCCCAGTATCTAGATCATTTATGTAGATTATGAACAAGAGTGGGCCTAGTACTGACCCCTGGGGAACCCCACTGGTTACACTGCCCCACTCAGATTTAACACCATCTACGCTGACCCTCTGCGTTCTATCGGTGAGCCATGATTTTATCCAATTTAAAACTTTCCCTTCGATACCCTGAGCCTTAATTTTTCTCAGAAGCCTCTGTTGCGGTACTCTGTCAAATGCTTTGCCAAAGTCTAAGTAAATAACATCGTAATTTTCGTCATTATCTACTACCTCGAAGACTTTCCTAAAAAAACGTCAGCAGATTTGTTAGACAAGATTTTCCCTTTGTAAACCCATGTCGAGAGTTGTAGATTTACTTGCTTTTCTCTAGATGCTATCTGCTATAATTGATTCAAGAAATTTCCCCACTACTGACGTCAAACTGATCGGCCGGTAATTTGACGCTGATGCTCTGTCTCCCTTTTTGAATATGCATACTACATTTGCCTGTTTCCACAAGTCTGGCACAACTCCGGTGTCTAATGATTTTGTAAATAAGTTTACGAGGGGTCCGCTAATCTGTTCCCTACACTCTTTCAAGACTCGAGGGAAAATTTCTCTGGTTATATGGTACCTGTATATACCTGTACATACCTCAACCTTTTATTTTCACAGTTACTGTTTTCCCCAGTCTGTATTCAGGATAATGTTGCTGGGATGGTTGTTTGTGCCAGTTTACATGAGTTCTGGAGTGTACACAATGCCAGAGTACTTGAGGGAGAGGTTTGGAGGCCAGAGGATCCGGGTGTACTTGTCCTTTCTGGCGCTGCTTCTCTACATCTCCACCAAGATCTCGGTGAGTTATTTGATCTCTGTATTTTTATCCTCCAGCCATAGAATATTGGGGGAGGGGGTGGAAGGAGCACATAAGGTAACCTTCTTCAACCATCAATGCTTTTACATGAATTTGTTTCCATACAACTTGAAATCAGATTTGTTGGTCTTAATTGAATTTATACAACTTCAAATCATGAATATCTTGGTTGAGTTCAGTAATCAGCAGAGTCTAACTTTGTTTGAGTGGTACAGTAGCGTAGTTGACAACCTTATTGGGAAGCTTTAGGTTTCTAACACAGAATATAACTGTTCTTGGCACAGATCAAACCTTCTGTGAGTATAAGTTATATACTAGTTCCTAACTCTGTCTCTGATGTAGATTATTCATATACAGTCCTGTAGTTATTTTAGCTGATATAGATTAACATAAGCAAAGATGTAGCGACAAAATTTCAACACTATGTATTTAAATACTGTATTAAGTACAGATTTCATATACAGGTTAGTGATGCATTAGTAACATCAGAAGCTTTAGTTTGAGAACAGGTGTTAATACAAAAATATAGGTTGAGTATCATAAGAGTTGTGCTTTACTGTCAGGGCTGTGGAGTCGAAGACAAAACCTTCGACTCCGACTCCTTGGCCTATTTGTAACAACTATTTCTACCATCCTAATTGTAATTTGTATGTTGTAACC
>CAUDMG010002362.1:535000-745000 GCA_958450375.1 Homarus gammarus | reverse complement strand
AATCTATATCAGCTAAAATAACTACAGGACTGTATATGAATAATCTACATCAGAGACAGAGTTAGGAACTAGTATATAACTTATACTCACAGAAGGTTTGATCTGTGCCAAGAACAGTTATATTCTGTGTTAGAAACCTAAAGCTTCCCAATAAGGTTGTCAACTACGCTACTGTACCACTCAAACAAAGTTAGACTCTGCTGATTACTGAACTCAACCAAGATATTCATGATTTGAAGTTGTATAAATTCAATTAAGACCAACAAATCTGATTTCAAGTTGTATGGAAACAAATTCATGTAAAAGCATTGATGGTTGAAGAAGGTTACCTTATGTGCTCCTTCCACCCCCTCCCCCAATATTCTATGGCTGGAGGATAAAAATACAGAGATCAAATAACTCACCGAGATCTTGGTGGAGATGTAGAGAAGCAGCGCCAGAAAGGACAAGTACACCCGGATCCTCTGGCCTCCAAACCTCTCCCTCAAGTACTCTGGCATTGTGTACACTCCAGAACTCATGTAAACTGGCACAAACAACCATCCCAGCAACATTATCCTGAATACAGACTGGGGAAAACAGTAACTGTGAAAATAAAAGGTTGAGGTATGTACAGGTATATACAGGTACCATATAACCAGAGAAATTTTCCCTCGAGTCTTGAAAGAGTGTAGGGAACAGATTAGCGGACCCCTCGTAAACTTATTTACAAAATCATTAGACACCGGAGTTGTGCCAGACTTGTGGAAACAGGCAAATGTAGTATGCATATTCAAAAAGGGAGACAGAGCATCAGCGTCAAATTACCGGCCGATCAGTTTGACGTCAGTAGTGGGGAAATTTCTTGAATCAATTATAGCAGATAGCATCTAGAGAAAAGCAAGAAATCTACAACTCTCAACATGGGTTTACAAAGGGAAAATCTTGTCTAACAAATCTGCTGACGTTTTTTTAGGAAAGTCTTCGAGGTAGTAGATAATGACGAAAATTACGATGTTATTTACTTAGACTTTGGCAAAGCATTTGACAGAGTACCGCAACAGAGGCTTCTGAGAAAAATTAAGGCTCAGGGTATCGAAGGGAAAGTTTTAAATTGGATAAAATCATGGCTCACCGATAGAACGCAGAGGGTCAGCGTAGATGGTGTTAAATCTGAGTGGGGCAGTGTAACCAGTGGGGTTCCCCAGGGGTCAGTACTAGGCCCACTCTTGTTCATAATCTACATAAATGATCTAGATACTGGGATCAGCAGTGACATAAGCAAGTTTGCGGATGACACCAAAATAGGGCGGCAGATTAATTCAGGGCAGGATGCAAATGCATTTCAGGAGGATCTAAAACTGCAGGGATGGTCTGAAAAATGGCAAATGAAATTCAACACCAGCAAGTGCAGCGTACTTAATATTGGAAGAACAAATACTTATAATGTATACAGCCTTAACAACATCAACCTAGAGAAGTCGACTTGTGAAAGAGACCTAGGGGTACTTGTAAGCCCGGACCTACGGCCTAGAAAACAGTGCGTTAATGTTCGAAATAAGGCAAACAGAGTATTGGGTTTTATATCTAGAAATGTAAGTAACAAGAGTGCAGAGGTCTTATTGCAACTATATCTTGCGCTAGTCAGGCCGCACCTCGATTATGCGGTTCAGTTCTGGTGCCCCTATTGTAGAATGGATATAAATTCACTAGAGTCGGTGCAGCGAAGAATGACAAAAATGATTCCGGGACTTGGAAACCTTCCATATCAGGATAGGTTAAAGAAACTTAACTTGCATTCCCTAGAAAGACGAAGAGTGCGGGGAGATATGATAGAAGTATTTAAGTGGGTGAAAGGAATCAATAAAAGGGATATAGATAAAGCTCTTATAATATCCGAGCAGGATAGGACTCGGAGCAACGGATTCAAGTTGGATAAGTTTAGGTTTAGGAGGGAGATAGGAAGAAACTGGTTCACAAATAGGGTGGTGGACGAGTGGAACAAGCTTAGCAACTTTGTAGTAAGTGCGGGAACTCTGGAAAGTTTCAAAAGGAGGCTAGATAGATTCATGGATGATAGAGAGTGGTGGTAACTTGACAGGAGCTGCCATGCACAGGCCAACCGGCCTATTGCAGACTCCTTATTTTCTTATGTTCTTATGTTAAATGTAAAGATGTACAGTACATTATAGTAATAATAAAAATGAAAGTTGCACTATAGGGATTAATTTTGGCCCAGAAGAAATTCAATCAATTTGAAGTATAGAAACCCAGAATAGAGAAAATAAATATAGTAAACACTCATTAAATCATCACTACTATTGTACACCATTTACCAAGCTTATAGGTTACGGTAACCATGATTACTTTTCCTGATGGCAGTGTTCCCATTACCACCAGGCAATTTTGAAGCAAGTTTTATGGCTGGATGCTCTTCATAACACCAACCCACTTTTTTACAGAGTGGGAACAGGGTATTGTGTAGTAGTATTTCCAAACTAACAAGCAATTGTACTTCAGGTATGGGTCAACTGGCACAAAATAGCAACCCACAGCACTGAAGATGATTACTCTATCCACTAAACTACTGTACCCTAAAAAATCTACATTAAATGCCTAAAAAAAAAAAAAAAATTGAAATACCTGTATAAAGATTATGTGTGAATGAATTGTATCTTCCCAGTTATCTCCATTTTTTTTCACTGAGTTTGACAACTTGTATTTCTTTGTCTCTAGAATATCATCATTTTCTGTCAACTATTCCTTAGCTACTACCCAGCAGCTACAGTATACAACTACATACAGTATTCCTAGGCTAAGAGTATCATACCAATCTTTATTTTTTTCTCTCCTGCACTTCAGTCCTCCTCTCCTAGCTCTAATGTGGCTTTCTGTACATTATTTGTTATGCAAGGAATATTAATGTTTTGTATGGGATATTAATGTTGTTTTGTGAGGGCAGGGTTGTGCTTTAGCCTAACCTAACTTAAGGAATTAACGCTGTTCCGACTTATGAACAGATCAACTTCAGAACAGGGTCCAGAACATAACCTGTTCATAACTCGGGGACTGCCTGTACATAGATAAATAAATATGCCTAAAAATATGTTCTCTTATAGGAATAAAAAGAAACTCAATAAATGAAGTAAACTAACAAGAGCAGTGATATAGGTTTTCATAGCCAAATTTGCAGAACTTTACATTTCTAATCCAACCTTGAAGATGACTTGGCTAATACAGTACATGTAGTACAGTATACAATATTGTAGTTTCCTTCAATTCCTACATGTTATTAGTGCCACAGGAACTTACAGTAATGATAAAGATTAGTTTGACTTGTCTCAGTGCATAGTATCTTGAACATGGACAAAAATTCAAATACTGTAAAGTAAATCCGATTTAAATAAAAATAGGATTGAATAAAAATCTAATTTTAATTAAAAATAATCACCAATCCTGGTTCAATGCTCCCACATGTGTGCCTTGGCAGAAGAGGTTGATTTTCCCTCTAGAGCAGCAAGTACTGTACAATATTATACAATACAGTACTGTACAATATTATACTACATGAGAAACAATATTCACACTGTTCAAAGTCTGCAACACCCATGTATTTATATGGGTGTGTTTACACACACGTACAAGAAAAACAGAAATATCGGACTCACACTTTGTTCGTACCCTGCAACAGCAATGCCAGCGGCAGCACCAGACCCCGCTAGGCCAATGAAGTGACCAGAACCTATGTTACTGGCAAACAGTGAAGCTCCCACCTGCAGGAAGAAAGTCAATTACTGCTCTTTGACAAGTAAATGATTAAAATAACACATATAACTTGGTGATAACCTTTTACTTCACCTTTACTGATAAAAGTATGGTACGAAGTTAAAGTAATAAGGTAAAGACAACCCTCGGGTGAAAATAGGTTCCCTTTCAGTTTAACAGAACATCAGAGGACACCTTAACAAGTAAACCTTCCTTGTCCATCACACCATGGATATAAGGGCCTTCTATCTTTTTGGGGGAGCTACAGAGTTATTCAAGTGGTATTGTACTATACAACATAATATAATATATAATCACAATGTAAGATGAAACACACACATACAGACTACAGGTACCAGTATATACATTGAGGTCAGTACAGTATTCGTTTAATGGCTGCGGCAAGATTTTTAGGTTTGGTTAGGTAGGCTTACTTCGTTAGGATAACTTATTAGTAATATACAGGGTTGATAGAGGTTAGGTTACATTTCAACTGAGATTTGAAAGTTGAATTCTCTTAACAAAAAAGGAGCCACAGCCATTAAACGAATATTCACCTACACTGATGTAATCTAACAGATGAAGATACCGTTATGAGTAAAGGTAATTTATATAATTATCCATATCAAGTATGCCATCAATAATGATCAAGCCCTAAAATATCATTAATGCTAAGGAAAAGGCCCAAACCAATAAGAACTTCACAATTATGAATACCAAGCCTATCAAATACTGGAATATGTTAAGGTACAGCACATTTATGCTCACTAACTTATCAAGAGAACATAACAGAAAATGACGAACTGACCAGCCAGCTAATAAGCCTACAACTGACAGCTAAGATAAAGTAAGAAGTAAGCAGTAAGAGAGATAAGCAGGCACAGACATGATAGATGTACAGTAAGTGCAGATGTCTATATTCATGAGTATCCGGTGCATGTCATGAGAGATAGGAGACTGTTTTAATGAGTGAGAGCAGTAAACTGCGAGCCAGGCAGACAAACCTACCTGACAGTCTAACAAGCCTCAGTACACATGGAAATCCAGTTTGTGACATTATTATAAAATAAACGAGGGAGTGTAAATTTTTTTTAAAATAGATACACACATATCAATAAGGACATATATACAGTGCAGTACATGCTGACAAAGACATCTGAACTCGCAGTTAAACAGTTGAACCAAAAATTAGATTGTTATTGAAATGATTAGTGTACAAAACAAGACAATGAGGTACAGTACATTGTTCAACGAACAACTGAAAATTAATTATTTTATTTAGCCAGAGAAATAATGATACGAATTGAACGGCCATTGAGACAAGAAGGTAAATCAGGCAAATAAATTATTGGGTCTTACAAGTCTTATAAGAAGGTCGTTCAGATATCCAGACGGTCCGTCCCTCGTAACGATCTTCAATAGTGAAGTGCTTCCCCATGTGGAGTACTGTCACCCCGTCTGGTTCCTGAGATATGCTAGGGACTGTCAGTTGGTTGAAAATCTTCAAAGGAGGGCCACCAGACTCTTGCCTGCACTTCGGCACCTCAACTGCTCTGAGAGATTGGAGCGCCTGAACTTGCCTAGCTTATACTACAAACGGGCAAGGGGCGACCTAATTGAAGTGTACAAGCATCTCAAGGGGCACTACTCAGTCGCGTGTCCTTCCTGGGAGCTGGCGGACGCTTGCCCCACAAGGGGTCACAGCTCATGATTGAAGAAGCCTCAGGTCCAGAAAACTGTGAGGGCAAACTTTTTCGGAGTGAGAGTTGTGAACTCTTGGAATAATCTACCAGAAAGTGTTGTGACGGCAACAAGAGTGAGCTCTTTCAAGACCAGACTTGACCAACACTGGAGCAGGTTCAGGTACATTCAGGAGCCGGTGCATGCCCCGTACTTGTCAACAGTGCATAACAGAGACGTGACCGATCGCCCAAGCGGCTAACGAGCCGATCAGTGGTGAAGAGGATAGAAGTAAAAAAAAGTCAATAACACAGCTGAGCCTTGTGAGCGACGGGATACTCTTGGAGAGAGGTTGTTACTGAACAGGTTAAGTGGACAAATTGAATGTAGAAAAAGTCACAAACCTAAACTAACTTTATTAATTTTGTGCTGTCAGTTTATTTCATGTGATTTTTTCATGGCAAAATTTTTATTATTTTATTATCTTTTCCGGACACTGAACAAAAGACAGAAAGAGAACGAAACATTATGACTACATACTTACGGGTATCCAGTGCATGTTGCGGGAGGCAAGGAAGTAACCCACCACACTGTTTCGCTGACTCTTCCATGATGCCTGTAAGCATGTATAAAATAATAATCAGCTAATGTAGGATATACTGTACAGGTACATATATTTGGTGAGATCTTGCAGAGTAGGATTTTGTCTGTGCACCATCACACCAACTCACTAGTCAGAGGGAGAATGCAATCTTTGAGATTCAACTTTGTGTCGTACCTGAACTCAATCAGATGTGGTCTCAAACACAATGAAGAAATGTAACACACAAACCCGTGAAATGTGGCAAAGACAATAAAATACCACCAGTAACGGAGAATTCTAACCTACACATTTTTACCCTAGAGAGGCTCCAGTCAGAAGATTGTTAATAATGTTATTGCTGCGCTTCAACAACTAAGGTCTTTAAGAGCATAACAAGATTAGTAATAACAGTATTCTACCAACATTTAAAACCCCAGGAGATAAAACTCTGATTAAAAAGATTCTAACCTACGATCATACGATGTAAGATTCCTAGCCAGCCAATTTCTCACATTACCAATTAGGGGAAGAATATTATCCTACAAACGTCGGAGAATAAGGAGTCAAATTGGCGATCGCCTAGAATTCACTTAACCAAACCCTTTGGTATGGAACCTGATACTTTATAAATGTACTAGAGTGGTTTGTCCTAATGTAAAAAAAAAAAAAAAAAAAAAAAAAAAAAAAAACTCCGGTATGCTGGGTCAGTAATATTTTTCCTTTCACAGCATAACTACTGTACTGGATTTGTAAATTATTTTTATATAAGCTAATTTATGTTGCCATTTAATTAGATCTCCAACCCGATGAAGAAGTTTTAAAATAACACACAACAGCTCAAATGTTACGTTCTAATAATACTGTATTTGGGAAAAACATCGATGATGCTCCAAAGCTCCTTGAGTATGGTACAGTGCTATATTATAAAATGGGTGTAATCGTCAAACAGATTATATACAGTATCTTGTATTCATTTTTAACATGTGTTCCACTCTTCAAAATTTCTAGTGAACATCAGAGTATCATTGGGATAAATAAAATGAGCAGGATACGGTTATACAATATTGTCGAAAATATAGGTTGGAACTTTTAATATTTGGCTCATTATTCGCTTTAGGACGGCCCATGTCTTTTTGGACGAAATTATGTTTTCTTCTATATATTTTGATGTGTTTTGAATGGATTTCACACTCTTTTCTTGGACAAATTCGTGAAAACTTACCAACTCAACCTAAATTGTGTGGTTAAAACCCACAAAACTAAACCAAACGAAATCTGGCTTAACTTTACATACTACTACTTTGCTGTCATTCGGAATCGAGTATAACGGCCATCCAGCCATGAAACAATGATATGAGTTACTAGGGAATTCACCTTCGTTGGCGAGTTGTGAGGTGAGTAGAGAGGCCGATGCGGGACCGGCAGGGTCATTCACAGATGTTGCACGTGTGTGTGTGTGTGGGGGGGGGGGGCTACATCTAGTGCAGGAGGGGCGGCGGCAGCGTCTTTCCGGCATTGGCGCTTGTCTGTCTCGGTATGCAGTCGGGCTAACTTGAAAGTATTGACACCTCGTGTGGTGCTCCTCCAAGCGTTCGTGTGGAGTAATCGTCTCCCAGGTGAGGGGGTCGATTTGGCACTTTTTAAGGTTTGTCTTAAGATTATCCTAATACCTTTTCAGTTGCCCGCCACCGTTACATTTACTATTCGTTAAGCAACTGTAAAGTAGCTGCTTTGGCAGTCTACTGTCGTCCATGCAGGTAACTTGGCCAGTCCAACATAGTTGTTCATGGATAATGGTAGCCTCAATGCTCCTACAGCTGGTGTCAGCGAGAATACTAGCATTTGTTTTTTGTCTTTCCAGCGAACTCGGAGGATGGAACATAGACTACGTTGGTGAAAGTTTTCAAGTGCCTTGAGGTGCCTCCTGTATGTGACCTATGTCTCGCTGCCATATAGCAGGGTGGGGAAGACCACTGCTCGATATACGTGCAACTTTGTAAACAATTTCAGCCCCTTACAGCTGAAGATACCGGTACGGAGTCTACCAAAAGCTGGAGATGCATATCTGATCCGATGTTGAATCTCTTCATTAGAGAGGGTAGTACCATTAAGCTGGATGGATGGTGAAGTGTGGCTGAACCAGGGTCAGGTTGAAAGAGAATCTGAGTCATACGTACATTCACCTCAAGACTGAAGTGTGCACAAGCATCTGTGTATGTGTTCAGGATCTACTGTAGGTCGCACGTTAAGTGTGAGCAACAAGGGTGAGGTCGTCTCATACTGAAGTTCAGTAATGGAAACTGCGGATACCTGTGATCCTGCCTGGAGTTGTCTTATGTTGAAAAGACCCTTCATCCGGTACTGGATGTCCACCCCGCCAGCTAAATTGGCACTGGCACGAGTAAGGTAGGCAGCCAAGAAAATGAAAAAGAGAGTTGGTGCCAGTACACATTCTTGTCTTACCCCTGTTTGAATGGGGAGGAACTTGGACTGGGTGCCATTGTGTAGGATACTCACGTTCATGCTATTGTAGAGCTGCCTCAAAATGGCAATGAAAATTTGGTGGGCAGCCACACCAGTTGAGGGTCCACCAGAAGGCTTTCCTGTTGACCGGGTCGAAGGCCTTGTGGCAAGAGCTGGCTAGGTATAACATCGACATAGAAGCCATTAGTGAGTCCTGGCTCCCAGACGAGGGTCGACTCACAGAACAGGGGTCTGGCTATACCTTCTTTTGGAAGGGTAAGCCTGCTGTGGAGAGAAACCGCATTTATGGAGTTGACTTTACCATCTACCACTGCACCCTACATTGGCTAACGGAAATGCCTGTTGGGATCAACGAGCACCTCAAGATGCTCAGAGTCCCACTGAATCACTCACGTCATGCCTTCTTCATCAGTGCATACGCCCCAACACTGGATGCAGAGGATGACATCGAGGAGGCCTTTTTACACAGACCTTAACAGAGTGCTAACCTCTATCCCAAGAGAAGATAAGGTTGTGCTCCTAGGTGATTTCAGTGCCAGATTTGGCAGGGAATCATAAGGAGAAATGGACTAGGCAAGTGTAATCCCAACAGCCTACTCCTCCTCAGCAAGTGTGCAGCACACAATCTCACTATCACCAATACCTTGTTTAGGCAGGCCGACAAATTCAAGTGTTCGTGGCAACACTCACGATCCAAACACTGGCATCTCATCGACTACATTATGGTCAGAGAAAGAGATCGTCGAGATATCCTCATCACCTTAGCCATACATGGCTCAGACCAATGCAACACTGGATCATTGGCTCATCAGTGCCAAGCTCTCACTTCACATCACCCCAAAACAGCAAAGGCAACAAGCCTGCAGAAGAGGTTTTAACATTAAGCGTCTGGAGGATCCAACGTGCTTTCCGAGAGCAGCTCAACCATGGGCTGATAAACCCGACAACAAACAACCCAAATCCCAGTGCCGACTGATGTATTCTCGACACTGTCATAGCAAAAGCCTGCACAGAGACCCTCAGCCAGATCAAAAGAATACACCAGGACTGGTTTGATGAAAATTACCAGTAAATCAATGTACAGGTAGACTTACGACTGATTCAACTTACGTCGATCCACACTTACGACCTGCTCTGACCTTACGACCGTTGGGACATACAACCGCCGCAGTCGTGACCAAATTTTTTTCCAGTGATTGGAAAATGGCTCGTGTGAGTTTTATCTTCAAGAAGGGTGATCGTCACTTCACGAAAAGCTATAGACCGGTGAGCCTGACCAGCATAATATGTAAAGTATTCGAGAGTATTATCAGAGATGCCGCGATGGAACATCTACTACGAAACAACCTTGTAAAGGATTGTCAACACGGTTTTATGCTGGGGCGTTCCTGCTCAACACAATCGCTCAAGGTATTGGATATTTGGACTCATATTCTGGAACGGGGTAGTAATATCGACAATACTGTATATACCTAGATTTTGCCAAGGCTTTTGACAGTGTACCCCACGGAAGGCTGAAAATCAAACTAGAAGGGTACGGAATTCGGGGAAATGTCCTAGCGTGGATAGACGACTTTCTACATGACTGCAAGCAGCGTGTGGTGATTAATGGCACGAAATCATCATCTCTACCTGTCACAAGCGGGGTACCACAGGGCAGTGTATTGGGCCCGCTGTTGTTTGTTTGTTTCATAAATGACATGCCACACGTTGTACACTCCTCCATACAATTGTTTGCCGATGACGCCAAGTTATTTCGGGAAATCGAGAACCAAGTGGACTGTGAAGAGCTGCAGAAGGATCTCTGTGAGCTCCAAGAATGGTCAAAGAAGTGACTGCTGAGATTCAATGTCACGAAGTGTAAGAGGATGCACCTGAGGCGTACCAACGGTAAGGAGGCATATCATATGTCCCAACGGGATGAAGAAACTGCATTATTTGAGACAATGTGAGAAGGACCTAGGTGTGTATGTTGACAATGAGCTGAAGTTTTCGGGCCATTGTGAGAAGAAGGTAAATCAGGCAAATAAATTATTGGGTCTTACAAGAAGGTCGTTCAGATATCTAGATAGTCTGTCCCTCGTACCGATCTTCAAGAGTGAAGTGCTTCCCCATCTGGAGTACTGTCACCCAGTCTGGTCCCCGAGATCTGCAAGGGACTGCCAGTTGGTTGAAAATGTTCAAAGGAGGGCCACCAGACTGGTGCTTGCACTTCGGCACCTCAACTACCCTAAGAGATTGGAGCGCCTGAACTTGCCTAGCTTATACTACAGTCGGGCAAGGGGCGACCTAATTGAGGGGCACTACTCAATCGAGTGTCCTTATTTGGAGCTGGCGGACACTCGCCCCACAAGGGGTCACAGCTCAAGACTGAAGAAGCAGCAAGTCCAGAAAACTGTTAGGGCAAACTTTTTCGGAGTGAGTGTTGTGAACTCTTGGAACAATCTACCAGAAAGTGTTGTGACGGCACCGAGTGTGAGCTCTTTCAAGACCAGACTTGACCAACACTGCAGCAGGTTCAGGTACGTTCAGTATACTTGTCAACAGTGCATAACAGAGTGCCAATACATGACTAGTACTTGCCAACAGTGCGTGACAGAGACGTGACCGTTCGCCCAAGCGGCTAACGAGCCGATCAGTGGTGAAGAGGATGAAAGTAAAAGTAATGACTATATATAAATTGTTTTTTACTGAATAATCTGGTGAATCAGAGGTGGACCCGGGAATATAACAAAAGGAGGAGGGGGGGGGGGGGGAGTCCAAGAAGTTGGGGTTGGGGGAACATGGTGAGCACAGCGGGCCACCCAGTTTTTTGTGGGCGGAGCCTCCCCCTCCCCCCTTTGTTTGTTTTTTTTAATCTGACCAATACCATGGATATTTTGAGGCCACTTTGAAGCCACAAGGGTCAATCCGTGTCAAATTAACCAGGCCAAAACATCAACCGTCATGAAATTGGCTAATATTTGGAATATAAATAGAACTTTTTAAGCTGATTTCAGAAAGGTTTTACTTTTTAAAATCGGATTTACCGTTGCAGAGTTATGGCGATTTGAAATTTGATCATTTCATGCTCGCTCAAGCGGAACGGTGACTGATTTTAAATCAACCCGAATTCAGATGCTTATTAAATGCCAACGAGTGTAGATATAAACTTAAAACTTATCAAATATAAAAGCTTACATCATACAGTTTAATATGCAATGGAAAAAATGTGGTTGCTATGGGTGGTGTGTGGTTGCTAGGGGTTTAAAGTACAACACATTTCATGTTCGGTCAACCGTAACGTGCTACGGAAATGACCATAACTTTCGCAGAACCATATGGATTTTTAATTTTAATGGCTCAAATGAAAGATCTAGTGTTCAGCTACAACTTCAACATAAAGACCTTCTGCCCTTTTGGGTTTTTCTTGACAAAAATGAGGCTCAAAGTAAATGTCGATTTATCTCAATATTTTTCACTATTACTGTAGTAGGCAATTTAATACATATAATATGTCTTCACTTTTCAATGTTTTTTTTAAATATGTTGTCTTGTCTTATCCATAATTATAAATATAATATCATTGATTGATCATGTCTCATAATAATTTCCACAGTAGAAAGTTAATATCTAAATTCTATCTTAGTTCAAAGATATGATCAATAATTGACCATTGAACAAAAAAATTTAAAACAATAAGCAAGGCTAACTTTGTGAAACTGCTTTTTGAAAACATAGCATTAGTGAGTGATTGCCTTGCAGTCCTAACAAAATTTTATTTTAATTCTGCATAGCATAGCAAATTATTTTAAACACATTTTGTTTTCAATAAGAATCCGTACTCGATATAGTTTTTGTTGTGTATATTTAGGTATCTCAATAAAATATAATATATATCTAAAAATACAACAACATTTTAGTTCATGATGGCTGTTATATTTATTATTTATTTTCTATTAGATTTCATAATTTGAATGAATAGGTTGTGGAAGACAAGTTACAGATGAAAATGCTTGATAATTACATCAAGATTATCAAGCATTTATCTCGAGGTAGATTGGACTTCTTAGCCCAGTGAATTTATTTTTGATATTAAATAATGTGCCATATACAATATGGTTTTACCCCAATGGTGTCGAAGAAACACAAACAGCATTGCCTTTAAAATAATTTACTATGCAATGCAAATGCATTATTAAAATAAAAGCTTTTTTATAATTTGATCTTATTGTTTTCCAAGAGCAGTTTATAAAGTCAGCCTCGTTATTTTAAATCGTTTTTTGTTTGGTCAATAATCAATCACCAGACCATATTTTTGAATTAGAAATGCCATTATGATCTACAGATTTTTAATTTCAGCTGTGTGCATTATTAAATATTATATGTGAAAATAACTGAAACATGATTATCATGAATATAATATAAATTTAATAATGTATTTTAATAAACATTGTAGACATATATTTGTAATAATTATGTTAACTATCAAAAATATTGAGATAAACAGACAGTTACTTTGAGCCTCATTTTTGTCAAGAAAAACCCAAAAGGGCAGAAGGTCTTTATGTTGAAGTTGTAGCTGAACACTAGATCTTTCATTTGAGCCATTAAAATTAAAAATCCATATGGTTCTGCGAAAGTTATGGTCATTTCCGTAGCACGTTACGGTTGACCGAACATGAAATGTGTTGTACTTTAAACCCCTAGCAACCACACACCACCCATAGCAACCACATTTTTTCCATTGCATATTAAACTGTATGATGTAAGCTTTTATATTTGATAAGTTTTAAGTTTATATCTACACTCGTTGGCATTTAATAAGCATCTGAATTCGGGTTGATTTAAAATCAGTCACCGTTCCGCTTGAGCGAGCATGAAATGATCAAATTTCAAATCGCCATAACTCTGCAACGGTAAATCCGATTTTAAAAAGTAAAACCTTTCTGAAATCAGCTTAAAAAGTTCTATTTATATTCCAAATATTAGCCAATTTCATGACGGTTGATGTTTTTTTTTATTTATTTTGGTTAACTTGACATGGATTGACCCACAAGTAGTTGATATTAGGTGATATTCTGAGGTCAATAGTAATTACTTTTTACTATAAAAAACGCCGAGTTCAATATTGAGTTAAAAAAATTAAATTTTCTCATGTTTAGGGGGTTCGGACCCCCTGGATCCGCCCCTGGTTTTTTTTTACGGGGATTAGCCCATTCGGGCACAGGTCACTGACCCACATCAGGGCCCGGAGGGCGAAAATAATAATAATAATAATAATAATAATAATAATAATAATTAATAAAATAAATAACAATTATAATAATAAAAATACTAATAGGCAAAGTCAGATCAGCAGCCTAGGATTTGGTCACAATTTTCGTGATGCCATATGGCAGCAGGGTCTACCATTAGACAACACATTATGCTTCCAATATCTTCCCAGGCGGTAGTACCTCCCTCTTTGATAGCTGTCTACTACCTACTATCGCACAATATCATGTAAGCCACAATGGGCTTAACGTGTTTCTTACTCATGGGAGGAAAAACAATTAACAACGAGTGAGCTATCCTCATATTGTCTCAAAATTCGTGTTCAGACTGTGAAAGAAGCAACACCTACTAAGAGTCCTACGGCCAGTACGATGACAAAGTAGGCTGCTATCACCACCACGTCAGGCCAGCCCAGCTTCGAGCCTTCTTCCTGTGGGAGGAGCAACAACGGATTGCCGATATCCGTCATACCCGTCGCCAAGGTCACAATAATCCTAGAAGCAGTTCTTTGTGAAAGATCTCAGCGTCAGTGGTTGAGAGCGGTGCCAGACGTCAGTGGTGAAAACGTAAAATAATGCATCCACCCACAAAGGCAGTTGGCCACACACTAACCAGTTAAACCAGTAACCAGGTGCTTGCCATTGCGTATATACATGGGAGAGGTAGCACCATATTGGCTCGGTGAAAGTCCTAGTTAGCAAATTATTACTCGACCCCGTTTGTTTGACCCAAATTTACGGAAAGAAACGTATTAAATTGGACTTGTTTGGAAAAATATATAATTGAAAGTCAAGATTGCATTGTAAGTATAAAACACATGAGAGTGTTAAATTCGGGAATAGCACAGTAAAAAAGTCATAAAAATCTAAAGGCATTAACCAAAAGATATATGATCACTTAAGAATCGCGCATTCTGAGCATCATTCTCAGTTGAAAATATGACCAACTGGGTAGAGCCAAGAGACGTATTCACAGTTTAACAAATCAGCATGCTGAACGAGTCGCTGACGAGTGATTAATTTTATTTTTATTCAGTATTATGGGCTCCAATCACAATATAAAAAAGTATAGCATCTTTTGTACCAATGCAGCGTTTCACGCCATAAAAATCAACAAGAGCGCGATTTTTTCTCGATTACTACAGAGGTTTATGGGAGTGGTGCTACCCCCCCCCCCCCAATATGCCTCTTGCCTCTGATGTGCACAATGAAGTAGCCGCTGCTGTAAGCTGCCTCTGATGACCATGTACTAAGGCGCTTTGTGTGTGTGTGTGCAAGGGCGCCTTGGAGTACACATTATGCTTAACATGCGCAAAATGTGTGCAAGTGAGGTATACCGAACACTGACTTAATCAAAGATCGGTTTGTTATTTTTTTTACACTAAACTAAGGATCACAGATAGTACAGTACCTCAGTATGGTAAAATATCAAAGTAATTTCGACGTAACTTTAGCCTCTACTGTCCCCGAATCAATCATTAAATCAAAATAAGGGGTGGTGTGAGAACGCATATCTAACTGGCTCAGTTAGCAAAGGATTTGAGAATTAAGATATTGATAGGTATAACATTATGAAAATTACCTAAACCTTAAAAACGTCACTTGCTTACGAATAAAATGTATTAATCATAACTCTTGTTTCTTTTTTACAACTTCAAGAGTAAAGGCAGTTATAGATATAACTAAAAGTACAAGTAACTCTCAGTTGGTTGAAAGATGAATTATGTACAACCACTTTGCTCCCGGTCAGTACTGTAATATACTATCGACAGCATAACTCGAAAATATAAAGAGCTACAGCGTTCATATTCGAGTTATATACACCACGACACCCCTAATCTGCTATGTTATTAGTCAAATGTTGAAAGACCAAGTTCACAACTTGATGACCTTGATCTCAGCATAACTCTCTAAAAGACTCAGAGCAACAATGTTAATACTTTGATGTATACAGTATAATCGTTAGGACAACGTCACTTATAGTTCAGTCTAGTTCAAAAAGAAGTTTAGCGGGTACTGGAAGTCAGAATGGCTGTTTGTCGGTGCTTATTTAGCATTCGGTCTACAAAGATATCTTTAGTCTAACCTAACCTAACCTATTCTAACTGACCTGACTTAACCTAACTTAACCTAAATATCCTGTAGACCGCACGCTAGAGTAGCACCCCCCTGCTGTGTATAGTATATTTTTACTACTGAAACGAGGGGAAAAAACACTTCGACGGGTTTATTATGACGATGTAAATAATTGAACTTACGAGTAACAGGCAGATCTGTTCTACTTGCTTGCCCACCATTACAAGAGCAAGAAACGACATACTATGTTGAGTGAATATTACACACAAAAGAAGCTTGAATACATACCAGAGAGTTTTGGGTCAACTTTGAAAACGAAAGTTCTCAAGACGAGATCTGAGGCAGCAACACAAGAAAGCTGCCACAGGGTTGGTCGGTTGCCTGTTTTGGTCTGAGACAAGAGAACATGACTGGTGGAGCTGACAAGTGCACACCACCAGTGTTGACGCAGTAAGTTGATAATCTGAATACTGTATTTACAAGGCAATTTATGCAGTCATTTAATTAGTTTTATATATATATATATATATATATATTTCTCAAATACTTTTATTTTAGAAATGATATATGAATGTTAAAAAAATTGCAAAGCAACAAAAACCGAACGCTGCCATTTACTGTCCTATTTTTAGTTTCATTTATACTACAGAGAAAATCAGTAAGTTTTAGTAAAATTTTGGTCGGAGTTACCATCGCTGGCAGCGGATAAAAGAACACCCGAAACTTTGTAGTTTACCACACAAACAACAGTAAATTACCAGCGCAAGCGGAGGTGAACGAGTCCGAATGCGTCACCTCTAAAAATATTGCACGGGTGTGCTCTTCATTTGATTTTTAATCAATATGAAACAAGATTTTTGCCTAATTGTATAGAATGTAGATATAAATTATTATTTTCAATGTTAGATAATAATAATAAAAATAATAATAAATCGGTAAACCCGCCATACAGGAATACCATTATAGTCTAACCTTAAGCAAATCATCTTGACCTACTACTTACTATTGTATACATCACATTTGATTAAATACAGTATTTTAGTATCATTTTATAACAATTTTTTTTATTTATGTACCCAGCCAGCGTAGTCCCCCAAGTGGCAACGATCCTCTCTTTCCTCACAAAGTAAATAGACTTTGAAGGGATAAACTAAGTAAAGAATAATTTCTCGTCTGTCTGCCTGACTTATTTAGATTTAAAGTTGAAGGAGTATTATTAATAAAATATGTTTTTATTTTATTTTCTTACACATCCTCATCACAGGCATACACTCTCATACCAGTTTCACACCCCCCCCCCCCCCACACATCTTCAGTGCCTCATTTCCTCACAAAATTTCAATTTCATAAATTACCTCAAACTCTCACCGTCATACACCTCATACCCTCACACACACTCAACCTCTCGCATAACTTCATACCTCCAAACAAACTCATACTCATGTGATCTCATATTCTCATAACGTTCATACCCTTACACAAACTCATAACTTCAAGTGACCTCATATTATTACATAACCTGATACCTCCAAGGACATAATTCTCACGTGACCTCATGTTCTCATCACCTCATACCCTCACATGACCTCATATTCTCACATAACTTCACGCACTCATACGACCTCACATCACCACATCCTTACTCATACCTCAAAAAATTGTCTTCTTCAGAGCCTCTCACCTTAACAGCCTTTCATCCTCACACAACTAAAATCATGCCATCAAACCGTTACACACCGCCACAGCAGCCTCACACCTTCACACCAGCACCACACCCCCACACCATGTCCAAACAGATTTTTTCATTTGTAAAAAGAGAAACTGCGTAAAAAAAGTTTATTCACCCAGTTTTTTTGGGCCGGTCAAGATTTGGGGCCCGCTATAACCCGCCACAACTAACGGTTGCTGGTTTGGTGCCCCAACTGTAAATGGGTTCTAAACTTTACACTTGGGAAGCAAAGGTGATTGCGTGCCGTGCCAGCAACATTGCCTCCTTAAGTACAGCAATGCTGTATTCACACTGTGCAGATAGTAACAATCAATCATGTACTGTAATGTACGTAGTACATTGCTGCATTTTTTGTATTTATATATTTTTTGTGTTACAAATGTATGAGTCTATACTGTTCATTTCTGTATCGTGTATGATACACTAATGGTGTACAAGTGTATGCTGTAAATTTGTACCATGTTACAACAATGGTGTGTAAGGGTACCGTGTACTGTTGTATCATGTATATGTTTCAGCAGTGTTGTTTAAAGGGCATATATACATACATATACACAGCACACCCTTAGATACTCGATATAACACAGATACGTTCCAAGAGAGGTCGCTTTAAACAGAATTTGCACAAAATCGAAGTGTTGTTTCAATGGAATAATTTAGTTTGGTACTTGAAACACAAAATACTAAAAAGACTGAGTCTACCCAGATGCACCTCAGTCCATCTCCTAGAATAAACAAAACATTATTTTTTGAAGTATTATGTTAAAACAAACACTTATAAATCAACACAGCTAAAATTATGGGACGTGAAATGGTCTGTTGACTAGCGATCAGCTGATGTGAGAGGGAGGTCGCGCTGGTGCCACTCACCACCCGCCTGACTCCCCCAGCACTCACTTTCCTCTCAACTTATTTTTTAATTACTTTATGCTTTCAAAAATAGATTTTCACTCAACTTTATTTAGGGAATTCATCCTCTGAAGATGCAGAGGCCAACTCGACCAGCTCATCATCCACATCACTGTTTAGTGCTGTGTACACATCTGACACACGGGGAAACCATTTCCAGCTGCACTGCTTCCAACACCCTGTTTTTCTGGTCCTGTGTATTTGCTTGCCTTGATTTCTTGGCCTTTGGGGTAGTTAATGATGTAGTAGCTAGCCTCTTGGACATAGTGGCGATGGTTGATGCATGTGGTAGGAGACAGAGTCACACAATACGTCTGCTCACTTGAGCGTCAGCGCAAGAACTGAGTATGGTGAGGGTGATGGGCAGACGTGTAGCGTTTCCAGAGGCGCATACAGTGGAAAACATTAGGCGCAAAATTTAAAATAGGATGTGTCAGATTAACTTGCGCAAAACAGGAAAGATTCGTTTTAAATTAAAACTTCGCCCTTAATTGAATCACTTTAAATCGACGTAGTGTATGGGAATACTGTACGATGAGTACAGTATTAATTCATCAACTAAAACCAGTTCATAATTTATTCCGTATCCTTTATTCAGTAACACAAGTATGTTACAAGGTGAGACATATTAACACTTGTTTAAAGCATGGAAAGTTATAATTATTATTTACCAGATTGAGGACAACAAGGGATCAAAGGCAAGCCACAGTGTGTGGAAAGACTTGATGACGAACGGAAGACCCAACACCTATTTAGTTGAAGATCAAAGTACAGTAAGTAGAACTAATGTTTGCTTTGGTTTGCTTGAAGATTTAAGAACCCACCACCTATTCTTGATGAAAATGGCAAAAGAAATATTTCCCATGAGTTAAACAAAGGCATATTGGCATTAAAGCAACGCACTACGGCGCAGATCACAGTAATGAGGGGCGTAACAAGTGAGAGAAATATGCCTTTGTTGAAGTCAGTCTGTATTAACCAAGTTAGAAGAGAACACTTGCATGTTGGCTTGCCTCTAGTATTTGGTTAGCGCAAGATTCAAGTTTTTATTATTTTGGGACAATTCAGGCGTGATGGTTAGACTAAATAATAGTTTAGATTGGCGCTCTTATGAGCTTTACACATCGAAATTATCACATTTATGAAAATATATTTTTCAAATGATGCAATATCAGTAATATCTGTCCTTAGACTTGTGTGGAAGACATGACTTGGCAGAACATAGCCGAGACTTGTGCCAGACAATACTTGTGGCTCCACCCAAAAAAAAAAAAAAATGCAACCAAGCACTTAGCAAATGCTGACAGCAACTGACTCATGTGTAGCTGTGGCAACCACAAGTTGTCTCCGCTTTCAGGAAAAAAGTCTCAGCGTGCACAAATATAACTTAATATATCTCAATAACCATTTATTCAGTCCTGCCAAGTAGATAGGGGGAGGTCAACCTTTGTGCGTTTCTAAAATCTTATAAAAACAAATCACTAACCACTATTTAATAACCGATTGCAGCATTAGCTGCCAATAACCATCTGTGACTCCCCATAGCCGCCATGGCAGGCCAACTTTATACATTGTAATGTAATGAGTGATTTTGTTGCTCATTCTAACAACAAGATGCTCCTCATAAGACTGAGGTGGTATCTTACTGTTTAGTAAATGAGTAAAAATCACTTTCCACTTTACATTTGACACTTGAAGAAGTTGGACATAACAGGGACTTGTCCATGAGCACCTAATTATTATTTTACAGTATTCTAGCACATTTTGTAGCTGATGCTTAAATACAAAATAACATGGAATCTTTGGAGTACTTATTCAGGTGAATAAATCAACTTGTAAGCTACAGTATCGGACTACATTATATGTCACTGTCGATAGGGACTGTGTGCCACTGCTATGTCGTCCCTGAAATGATGCCCAAAGTGCCTTGTAAACAAATATAGCAGAACGGGCACATTTTCAGACAGAACATTATGAAATGACTTTGTACAAAAATAAAATCAGACTACTTCACAAAAGTTCATTTATCTTTCCTTGAGCCAAACTGGTTGCATGACTTGGGAAACTCCCTTTTGTGACACATCCCAGTGGTTTCTGCTGAACTTAGGACATTAAAATTGACGGAATGTGCCACACTAGAGATGTTCCCCGCTCCTTCAACAAATTCCTCATAAACCTTAAGGTTACACTTCTGGTCTAATTTTCACAGTGAAAAGTCACAATTTATTTCAGTGTCATTCACACGAAGGTCTTGGCCTTTCTTTATGGAAATTTATAATAGATTTCATTTTTATGTCTGTCACTTCAGAGAATCTTTTTCTAAGTGATTCGTTTACAAGACGAGAGTCAATCACAGTATTAAGGGCTAAGGAGCCCCGGGTGACTTCCCTCAGGAGAGGTAGTCTGGTGAAGGTTCAGCCAATGGCTCAGGTGTAGTGAAAAGTGGGTTGGGGAACTCTGGTGGGTGAGGCAGAGGTCCTCCATGCTTAGGGCGTCGTCGATAAGCCATAAGCCAGCAGGAGACAGCCACTGCCACTGCCACAAGTGCTAGGAGCGCCGTGATGATAAGGGCGATGATGAAACCCCACTTGCTCACACACACTTCCTCAACAGCTCCCGCATTCTCTGGATCTGCATACAATAAAGTCAGTTAATTGGTTGGTCCATTACTGGAAGTTTGGAAATCATCATGCAAGTTTATTAACAGCAATACAGTACATCTATGTTGATCTGCATGTATCCCTTGTGGAAAGGAAAACAGGTAATACATTTCTATTAATATCTGTCTACGGTATTGTCTTTATGTCTCTTACATAAGAAATAGCAGCTTTGTAGCTACAATAGGGAACCTTATACCTTGTAGTTAAATAAAGTGTAAATATCAGCTACTTACTCTCTAATGCAGTGTATCTCTCAGTGCGGGTCTCAACTGTGAGGATTGCCTGAGAGCTGACCTGGATCTCTCTTAGCTGGCCATCAAGTTCTAACTCTGCTTGGCGACGGCGACGTTTACCAAATGCATCATAACCATTACAATTGACTGGATGGCAGCGGCCAAAGCAGACCCGGACGTTACACTGGAATCGTATAGAATTAGATGATGGAAACTTGAATGCCTTAAAGAGAGCAACAAGTGCTTTACTATCCCCATCATCCTGTTCCCATTCGCCAAATATAGATGGGTCTGTCGCACAGCCGTTCTCATCTGTCACCAGGTGTTCGTTGTCACTGCCATCAATGTTGGCTGTCTTCGCAATGCAGCTGCGTGCAAAGCCACCGTAGATATCTGAAATTTGACAAAGAGTATAAGTTTCAGTGTACTTCAGAGCAATAAATTATATTAATGAAATCATAAGGAAAATGACAATTACAGTTTTATTTGTTATTGTATATTTTATATTATTGATAAGGTACTCACTTGAAGGTTCAACTTGTACTCTCAACATTAGGAGTTGGCCAATCTCAGCCTTATCAATAGGTCCTCCAGTAGGGTTGGTAATCTTCATGAGGCAAGTTGGGGGCGGGCCTGTGTTGGCAATGGTGCCAGCTGTTGTTAACATGGACACGTTGAACCCAATTGTGATTGTTTTCTCGCCTGTGTTATAGGTACACTTAACATGGTATGCTTGAGCCTTGTAAGTCACCAGTTTGGGATGTTTCTGTAGCACCAGGATGAACCTTGCCAAACCCTGTGAGAAGCGGAAAGTGTCAACATTATCACCTATTATATATCATATCATCAATGTTAAATTTATCACCTAACACTATCTTATTTAAACTTTCTTTGTGTTTATCAATGATTATAAAGATATTAACTTGCTATAGGTTTTAAATAAATCTTGTAAGCTCTTTTAACAGTTGTACCCATGAGGATGCTTTGTGTGTACAGTATTTCTAGTCATGCTTACATTTTCATGGATGAGGCCACAAGTGTTGAATTTGACTTTGAATTCAATGGGTCCAACATCAACATCTGGCCTGACCACCTTGCGACACTCTTCATTCTTGGAGTAACCCTTCACGTACATGACGCCATTGAAGCCTGGGTCACCCACATTGATGTCCACCTGCACACCATCAGCCAGACAGTTGACCAACATATCAGGGCGAGGGAAGTCTGTCCTGGCGAAGGTAGGCCCTAGTTGGGAAGATTTTGGCATGGTTAATTGTCTATGTTGGAATATTGTTATAACTGGTGATATTTTGTAAAAGAATGTTATGTTGTTTTCAACTTTCCATTATGTGCAGTATATGTAACAAAGCCGAATATTTGAAGAATCCTTTCGCTAAACTAAGAAACAAATTAAGTAGGATTGTGATCACTTACTGCAGCCATTATCCTTCTGGTAAGGATCACCAGAGTAACCAGAGATACAGTTGCAAATGGCCTTGTGATTGGCATTGATACAGAGAGCATACTTGGCACAAGGTGAGTCAGCACATGGAGGCACACAGAATGTTTGGTTACACATCTTATCCTGAGGGCAATCCTCGTTGGCGTAGCACCCAACTGGAATGGGCGGTAGCTTTGTCACTGCCACTGTCAAGAAGAAAAGACATTTTAATACTGTTAATGGTACAGCACTAACACGTGTATTTCTCACTGCCATGTCCTGGGTTCAATCCTCGGTCCACGTTAGATGTGAGAAAGGTGTTATCCAGTGTGACCTTACCAAACATAGCAGGTTATCCCTGGGTATTTAATTTTTCTGCATCTAGGCAACAGAGGTCATAAAAATAAGAACAGATCAACTGCCCGAACGGTTGCTAATCCGTGAAGTGGTGAAATGATAAATGACAAGAGCATAACAAAGGACAGTAAAGCCATCTACTGTATATGTTGACAGCTGTTTGATAAATGACTTCTCTAGGATGACATTATCTAAGTGGACACCTTAAGGTATTACTAGGGAAAGTGTGAATGTCATAAATATACAGTACACAACTGGTGCTCTCATTATTCTCATCAACTTCAGAAAACAAAAGTACAGCCTGGCAGATATTTCCCTGGCACATACCAAACAAAATTTCTCAAGGAAAAAAAATGGATGGTAGGACACTATTAGTGGCACATTGACTCACCGATGCAGTACCCATTGTCGTCCTTGACAGCTGGCAGGATACAGTCACAAGACCCATCGCCAGTTGGGTGGTAGCCTTTCTCAGGATCACACATACATATTCCATTCTCTGTCAGTACATAGCCCAGCTCCGTAGGACAGTGTACGCAGTTACCATTCTCATCTACGTAGAAGTTACGGTCAGTGGGACACACACAGTCATCGTCAACCAGAACGAAGCCTTTCTCCAGAGGGCAGACTGGGGCTGTGGACACGAGAGCACAATGAGGGACTATGGCTAACCTTAACATGATCCCTGGATATATTTGGCTATTTTTTTATATGGATATATTTAAAAAAGTTAAGTATCAATTTTATTTTTATTACTTTTAGAGAATCGTGTTTTGTTTTAATATACTAAAATTAATACTTTGCCAGCGAATTATTATTAAGTCAGTATTCTCGTTTCTTTTATTCAGAGAGAAATAAAGTGCGTTCTAATTACCATATTAAATCTGCAAGTCTCACACAAGAACAATATTTAATAATGGTAAGATAATATACAAAATATACTACATAAACTCATATAATCATAAAAAAATTACTGGAAATCATTACAATAAAAGAAACTTACAAATATCAGCTTTTACTCTAAATATAAACAGTACCAGAAATTATTAAAAAAAACAAAAACAATAAACTCAAATATGTACACAAGTCATTTATAAAAACACACACACACACACACACACACACACACACAATTTCTTAGCGCTAAATATACACATGCAACATACATTCACATTGCACTTCCAAATGTACTGAAATTAGAATATATCATTAATATAAATGGTTAGTACAATACAATACATTCAATAACAAATGGGTTAGCGAAGCTGCAAACACAAGCCATAACAATGATACAGCTGGCAGGATGGAGGGTGATTATAGAACAGTACAGTCAACACAATAGTCACTGGTTGAGACACTGAGACTCCTGTTGTCTCGGTAGGGTAGTGAAAAATTCTTCGTCTGTTGTATCATGTTTTCAACACAGTTTTGCTTGTATATAGTTTTTTTAACGTCTGTATGTGTGACAAAGATTGTAAGTTAGATTTTCCTCACCATAGAGAAATGAGAATGGATCTAACTGGCTTAACCCTTTGAGGACTATGGTTTACCCCTTTAAGAACGATTATTTAACCCTTTTTTGAGAATGATGGTTCAACCCTTTGAGAAGTTGATTTAACCCTTTTGAGGACGATATTTAACCCTTTGAGAACGATTGTTTAACCCATTTTGTGAACGATGATTTAACATTTGAGAACAATGGTTTAACCTTTTGAGGAGCGATAGTTTAACTTTAAAGGACTTAAAAGGTTAAAACCACAAGGGCACAAAACTAACTACCAGGTGACAATAATTACACTCAAATTTTACAGTATGGGTTCTCTCCTCAAGGGGGGAGATTACTGAACAAACCTTAGATGGTGCAGATTCATTCCTTCCTAGTTATCAATATACAGCACCTAGCTAGTGTATGTACATGGAGATACGGATCATATTATAGTACAAATGGCAGTAAAGAAGGGTTGGGTAACAATTATGAGGTTTGCTATGTCATGTGTAACACTTCCTTTACAGTAATGTACAAAGTTAAGTTAGCCAAATTACTGATCACTAAAAAAACAATAAAAACAAACAAACAAACAAACATTTAAATCAATAATTCTCTTTCTACGAAGGTATAGGTAAAAATTAGCGAGGTATATGTTCAAGGTATTTACCCAATCTAAATTAGTTTAAATCAGTCAAATACAAAAACAGTCATTTAGCATTATAATACTAATGTCAGTATTGTGATGATTAGGAACGTGTGTGAAAATGTCTATTTTTGAAGAGGTGCAAACATGAATGTAACATTAACTGTCTACGACTTGTCATCAAATCATTGGGGGGGACCTGTTGGCTGGTGCTGGTGTAAGGCAACAGCTCCTGGTCACGGGATCTTCCAAGATTACAGGAAGATCTGCCAAAACTAAATAAACAATATCATTGCATGTGAAAAATATATATTACTTATGGCAGTTAGTCATTTTGTGGTCAAACGTTTCCTAACAGATGAAGGTCCATGCACAGTGCACAAGGTGGGGTAATGAGCATTATCTGAAGGGTGCAAGTGGTATTAGGTGAATGTCATAGTTAAAATGTTGATATAAACACAAGCAAATAAGAACTGCAATTGTTTGAGACAAATTATGTGTGTGTTACAAAATAAATCCACATGAATAAATAACGTTTAAAGATGTTAGGTTTAAAATGGTAATTGCAAAGCAATTTACACATTATGTACAAATGCATGAATGTTAACAAAGAAACTGAGTACATATATAGATGAAGGACTAGCAGTTTTATCTCAATAACAGTACAGTAATGATCTGTAATACAATACTACAGTATACTGTGCTGTATAATGCTGGATGAAAAATGTGTCCATGGGAGAGTTTTGAAGAGACACTGTCCTGGATAATGACAACAAACAAAATAACACTATTCCTTCAGCTATAAGACATCATGCTACATAATTTGGGGTTAATACTTATAAAAAGCAATAAGCAGAAAATATTAAGGTGAAACACTACTGGGATGCATGATATGAGAGATATAAGTTACAATTAAAGCAGGGGACAGACTGGCTGGCGAATGGGTAGTAACAAAAAGAGAGAGCTCACTTGGGATGCACTTGTCAGCTGCATCACCCTGGTATCCTGGTAGACATTCACAGGCTATGGTCCTGACTGGTATTGTGTTTGCAACGCGGCACTCTGTATTTTCACCGCAGGGATCTAGTATGTGGCAAGGGTTGATGCACTTCTCGTTGATACAGGCAGTCTGGCTTGGGCACTCCAAATCAGATCGGCACCCCAGCACGACTGGATTGAAAAATAACCATTTACTACAAAACATTCTTTATAGAATTAATAAAAAGTATTTACAGTATATGTAATCTTATTAAAAAAAATAATGACAATTATACGTAATTAATGGATGAATACTCACTCATTTCACATCCCTTGTCCAAGGTTCTATTGAAGCCAGGTGGACAGTTGCACTCTGGTGTGTGGTCCTGGACGCGACAGTCAGCAGGCTCCTTACATGGATCAAAGGCACAGGGACTCTCACAATGTTGATTTATGCAACTGCGGTCACTAGGGCAGGCACTATTGGAGGCACAGCCGATAGCAATGCACTGAGTGCGTGGGTTACCCCGGGAGCCTGGTGGACAGTAGCAGACAGCTTCATGCTTAACTCCTTGGCAGATGGCCACTTCTCCACATGGTTCATTGTTGGGTCCACAAACTGGAGCACACTGCCCATTGCGACATGCATGAGTAGTTGGACAGTCATCATTACCATAACAACCAATTTCATAGCATCTGATTTCCGGATCTCCTTCATAGCCTCGTTTACAGGTACACACAGGATGGTGCTCAACTATCTCACAGTCAGCATTAGCGCCACACTGGCATGGGTCTCTACAGACGCCTCTGAAACAGGCTTTTTCCGAGGGACACTCTGGGTCAACTTTACATATTGGCTTAATCGGTGGCAACAATTCACATTCTCCTCCTTCCTCAGCTACTGTACCATCGGGGCATACACAAATCATTGTCCTCAGTGGGACAGTATCAACAACTTTACACTCTGCAGTCTCATGACATGGTTCTAAGACCTTGCACGGGTTGACACACTGTTTGTTGATGCAAGCATGTTGACTTGGGCAGTCAGCATCAACAATGCAAAGGGGCTGTATGATAGGGCTGCACCGCACCATGGGATCTCCTGTGGTGCCGGGTGGACAACGACACCGGGCTTCATGGTCAAGAATGATACATTCGGCGTCAGGGGCACAGGGATCATCGATACATGGGTCGACACACTGGGTGTTAATACATGCACGGTCACCTGGACATTCTGTGTTGGCTCTGCAGCCAATAATAATGCACTCTGTATAGCCATCACCCAAAAGACCAGAGGGACATCGGCAGTAGGCTCGGTGTTGCTGAGGGTAACACTCCGCATTAACTGAGCAGGGATCATCAACGAGGCATGGGTTGGCACACACGCCGTCATAACAAGCTTGAGTGTCCCCACAATCACTGTCATGCTGGCAGCCGACTTCGCTGCAACCAATTTCGGGATTACCTTGGAAACCTTTCATACAGGTACACACAGCTCGGTGGTTGATGATCTCACATTCAGCGTTTCGGCCACAAGCACAAGGAATGCGGCACAAATGGTTAACACAAGCTTCTACTACGGGACAGTCAGAATCTGCACGGCATCCAGGTGGTATTTCAATATCAATTAGTTCACAGGTACCCTCCTCTGTCATAATAAAACCTTCAGGACATATACAGATCATGGTCCGTACAGGCACCGAGTCGACCACCTCACATTTGGCTGTTCTGTCACATGGGTCAAGTACGTGGCAGGGGTTGACACAGCGTTCATTAATACATGCATGCTTGCTAGGACAATCAGGATCCACACGACATTCAGGTTCAGCTGCTTCAACCTTCTTTCTCTCACAATTGAGCCTTGGGTCACCATAAGGCATTTCAGCTGGACATTGACAGCCAATGACATGCTGGAAGACATAACACTTGGCGTTGGGGGCACACATGTTGTCCTCGTGTAAGCAAGGGTCCACGCAGTTCCGATTAATGCAAGCCTTGTCTGTCGGGCACTCAGAGTTACTTCTGCAACCAATAACTTGACAGCGAATATAGGGGTCTCCCTCGAGTCCAGTAGGGCAGCGGCACTTAGGGCGATGGGTTTCTGGGTAACACTCGGCGTTGATGTCACACGGGTTGTTCACGAAACAAGGGTTCACACACACACCTTTGGTGCACATTGTGTCCAGTGGGCAATCCTCATCTCTAGTGCAACCAGCTGTAACGAGTAAATACCATGCTATAAAAACTGCTGAAAGAAAGCCAAAGAACTTTCATAAATAAGTCTTAATAATTTATTGAGAAAAAACTTGATCATTCAAAGATGAGGCACACTGTACCTTCGTAGCATCCAAGGTTAGGGTTGCCTTGGTAACCTGGGATACAAGTGCAGATGGGACGGTGGTCGCGGACGTAACACTCTGTATTCTCACCACAGCTACAGGGTGTCACACAGCGGGTGTTGATGCAGGCCTCGTCGCCTGGACACTCAGTATCCGCACGACAACCCACGCTTATTGGTTGCTCCACTGCGGGAGGTAATGGTTTATGGTTATTATTGTTCACACAGGTTAACATAACACGCAGATGTTAACATTAAGTTATAAGGGTTAAGTAAGTTCTGGCCAATGTTAAATTGTAGATGTTGTTCAAAAGGTTACTTGGTATGATGTTAGGGGATAAGACACTGGTGCTCAATTTATCTATAAAAAGAAAACCTTGGTTAAAGACAAATAAAAATGATAACGATAAAATAGCTGTGAACAAAAACAAGAATGGGTTAAGCTTACAGTCCACGCACTCTCCCTGGCGGGAGGTGACCATGTGTGAGGGACAGGTGCAGGTCATGGTCTTGAGGGGCCGTGTAGCCACCAGTGTACACACTGTCGGGTCCTGGCAAGGCTCTAGTTCTTGGCAAGGTCTCTGGCAGGTGCCGTCCATACACCCATACTCATCCTCACAGTCATAGTCTGAACGGCAGGCACGTCGTAACTTTTCTTTGCATGCAATTGTTGGTTCGCCTTCAAAACCAGGTGGACATCGACACTCAACTCTGTGATCAATGCCACGACACTGGGCATTTGGTACACAAGTGTTGTTGTGAATACACTGGTCTAAACAGCGGCCATTAAGACACATGCGGTCAGGCGGACAGTCTCGGCTTGTTGAACACCCGACGACCTTGCACTCCCTGAGAGGATCACCGCTAGTGCCAGATGGACAGAAGCAGGTGGCTTTGTGGGCGAGGGGCTGGCACTCAGCTTGTGGGGCACATTGGTTGTCCAGTAAACAGGGGTTGACGCAATTACCATTGTAGCAGGCACGGTCATCAGGGCACTGTGAGTCACTAGTGCACCCGGCTATAGTAAAGAAAGTTATGTGTTACAGAATGATGACTTGTACACTCCTAGTGACTGCTGATATTATTGTAGATATTACGGTATGTCATAATATAAGCGTAATATTAGCAACAACTGCATTGGTTAATTCATCAGCAGCAAAACAAGATGTCAGTACAGAGGGAACTATAATATTGATTAAAAACTGTTACCCCTTCATCCTCAGTTAATACTATCAGTTACTACACTAGTTTTGTATTAGTCACTCCCTAAAATACACAAGTTACACATATGTAAGTAAAAGTTAAAATGTTAAAATGCTTACTCGGAGAACAAGCAATCTGTGGGTTGCCCTCGTAACCTGGAGCACATGTACAGATTGGTCTATGTTTGACAACAGTACAGAGCGCATTGACCCCACAGTCACAGGGGTCGCGACAAACACCCTCCACACACGCCAGGCCCAAGGCACAGTCCGTGTCACGCACACAACCTAATTTCTCTGGAACTGAACATTAGTGGTGTTAAGTCTGGTGAAGTCTATCTGTGGCCATGTCTCTAGCCATGGTCACACCTCTAGGCATGGCCACACCTCTAGCCAATGCGTAATTTTGACCTGACTTTGATCTTAATCAAACGAGATATTATCTGAGTTAAGGAGATTGTTAATAGATTTGTTATATCAGTGATGACTAGAGGTATCAGCCTTGACACCCCAGAAACTCTGCTTGGGTTACTTAGTACTGCGTTATATTAATACAAGCAAGACATATAATCTGTTAATGATGACAATATTTCAAGAGCAACTGTATATAGATGTATGTAAGGAAATAAATCCAACAAGGTAATGGTGACAGTAAGGACAGTATTGGTCGTGATGCTTACTGGGTCTGCACTGTGTGTGGGCATCGCCGTGGTGGCCCGGCAGACACTCGCACACCATCGTCCTGAAGGGTGCTGACTCTACCACGTGGCACACAGCATTGACCCCGCACAGATCAGTGCCACAAAGCTCCTGGCACCGCCCACTAATGCATCCCAAGCCCTCCCGACATTCCTTATCTCTGGTGCAGGATGGCTTAGTATCTGGCACACATTTGAATGTTGGGTCACCTTGGTAGCCTGGAGGGCACTGGCACTCTCCACGGTGGTCAGTGGGGGTGCAGGTGGCACTACTGGCACATGTGGTGTATATGCAGGGGTCAACACACTGGCCATCGCGACAGGTTCGGTCTCGTGGACAATCATTATCCTGCAGACATGTAAGAGTCTCACACTTGATGTGTGGGTCTCCCTCCAGGCCTGGAGGACAGCGACATCGCGTCTCACGGTCAACAGAGAAACACTCAGCGTTGATAGCACAAGGGTTGTTGATGTGGCAGGGGTCGACACAGTACCCATTGTGGCACTTGTGTGTTGGTGGGCAGCTGTCATCAGAGCTACAGCCCTCTGGTAGGGGGTAAGTCATAGAGTTAACTCAGCAAGTGTGTTGAACCTTTCAAGTGTTATTATGTCACCAGATATTGTTTTGAAGAGATATTAATTTGTTACAATGAACTAATTGTTAAAATAATATGGTCAGCTTTTGGTAAGTTATAAAATCGAGGTTAATATATTAAAATCAAGCACATTAGTGCACTAGTAAGTAGTAATTCCTGTATATTTTAAGAGTGGTTGTATAATGTGGTGATGTGTGTGTCTTACTGTAGAAACAGGAATTATAAGGGTCGCCGCCATAGCCCGGGGCACAGGAGCAGATGGCGTGATGGTTGACAACACGACACACGGTATTCTCGCCGCAGGAACACGGGTCCACGCATTGGCCATCTAGGCACGCCAGGCTGTCCGGGCACTCGTTGTCACTCAAGCACGGCGCCTCAGGCGGGGGAGTTACTATACAAATTTATTTGTTAGTATTCATTCTGGCTAACATACCTCACATTATAAATATATTCACTTTCTTCAATGAACCTGAAAAATGTAAGACAGTATTCTAAAAATTATTACTTTTAATTTTAGTAAAGGAAAATTAACTTGAATAGGGACAGGCAAAGAAGAATTCATGAGCATGTGATGACTACAGACATAACGATGGTTTGGAAGAAAAGGTTTGGGAAATTCCATACTTTTCCGGCACTGGACTTTAGCGTCGCCTGTAAAATCTGCTGGACAGGTACAGGTGACAGACTTGATGGGTCGTGTTTCTTGCACTGTACACTTGGCGTTGGGTGCACATGGCTTCTCCTGCTTACAGGGGTCTGTGCACACCCCACGCACACACACCAGCCCAACACCACAGTCATAGTCAGCCACACACGCATGTGACTGTGGCCGACATGCCACTCTTGGGTCGCCCTTGTATCCCTCAGGGCAGCTACAAGTAAGGTTGCGGTTGTGGATGTGACAGGTGGCTCCCACACCACACACATCATCTTTACATGGGTCCTGACACTGCTCATTAATGCAGGCATGACTAGGAGGACACTCGTCATTGTTACGGCAGCCCAGAGCCAGACACTGGAGGGTGGGGTCACCACGCTCTCCTGGGTGACATGAACACTTTGCCTGGTGCTGCTCTACTGTGCACATTGCTGAAGGTGCACACACTGAATTCTCGGTGCATGGGTCCACACACTGCTGCTCCACACATGCCTTGTCACCTGGACAGTCAATATTGCTAACGCAGCCCACTGTAGGAAGAAAGACATTATGATAAAATTTGATACAATTCAAGCAATATATCTATTAATTCTCAAAAGGTGGCTAATATATTGATAAAGTCTTTTATTTCAGGGAGGCAAGAAAGACTGACCTGTGTAGCAGGTGGTGTGTGGGTCACCGGTGTGACCAGGGGCACACGTGCAGAAGGGACGATGTTGGGACACGTGACACTGGGCATTGAGGCCACAATTACAAGGGTCTCGACACATGCCCTCAACACAGGCCTCACTAAACAGGCAGTCTGTGTGACGGGTGCAGCCTCCTTGTGATGGTACTGGACAAATAAGAAGATGCATTAGCATGATAAGATATTCAACACTCAACATAAAAGATTCAATATAACAAGATAAAATGGCGACAAATATTTGAATAGTCTATATGAAATTTTTTTGACTTTTATTACTCTATTGGTTTGCCATTCCAAATAAATGGGACTTACTTTCACGACACTCGACCTTGGCATCGCCATGGTAGCCAGACGGACAGGCACAGCTCATTGACCGAAGGGGCTTGGAGTCGATAACTGAGCAGATGGAATTGGGTCCACATGGCTTATGCTCTTGGCACAGGTCACGACATGTTGAACCTGAGTCTGAATCATCAAGTCGTATGTACACGGCAGAGATTTGACTCTGGTAGCGAGTTACCAAAGATTCCAAAATGCAACCATGGGTGGGCGGGCAGTCTTGGTCAACTAAACAGCTACTTGGGTCCTTAGGCTCCTCACAGCTGAATCTTGGGTCGCCGCGGAGGCCTGGTGGACAGGCACACTCATACTTGTGGTTCGCCACCTGACATGTGGCAGCCTTGGCACAGGGATTGTAGTATATACAGGGATCCTTACACTCCCCATTGACACAGGCCTCAAAGCTCTTACAATCTTGGTCAGCCATACACTCAACCAACTGACATGACACTTGAGGGTTTCCAGACATTCCCGGTGGGCACTGGCACTGGGCCAGGTGGTTGGTACCCACACATATGGCACTGGAGGGACATGGGTTGTTCTTCCGGCAAGGGTCTATGCAGGTGTTATGCTGACACATCTCTGATGGCGGACACTCAGCATCTGATTCACAGTCAACTGGAAGGATGGGGAAAGGTTTAGATTATATTCATAGTAGTTTTGTGACGCTGAATATATCATCAAATGTAAATAACACGAATAAAAATACTATTTATGATCCAATTTTCATTAAGGGCCGACAGCAGATACAGTATATACTAAACTATTATCCTATAAGTGAGAAAACTTACTCTTGAAGCAACTAGTGTGTGGGTCACCAGCATAGCCAGGCTGGCAGTGACAGACAGGGCGGTGGTCAAGGACGGAACAAGTGGCGCTGAGGCCACAGCCACCAGGACAAGGACTGCGACATTCCCCTGACACACATGATAGCACTAGAGGACAATCCAGGTCACTACTGCAGTCCACCTTACCCTTTGGCTTGCCTGTAAGAAGAGGGAAAGTGGTTGAGTACAATGGAACAATACACTAAGCCTCTGATATACCTCTTACATAACTTCATTTGGAATAAAAATGATGCAATGAACTTAATTTATTCTTTGTTTGTTTAATTATTGAATACATCCTCAGCTGCCTTACGGACCACCTATATTTCAAACTACTAAACGATAAAGTTTTACTCACTGGGTGTGCAGGCATAGTGAGGGTCACCTTCGTAGTTCTCTGGACAACTACAAGTCATGGCTTTCATGGGCTGGTTGTCCAAGACTTTGCATATGGCATTAGTACCACATGGATGTACTGCCTCGCACAAGTCCTGGCATTCTTCGTCAACACAACCTTGTAGACCAGGACAGTCTTGGTCTTTCTCACACTCTGCAGTGGGTGGCGGAGAACAGTAGCGGTCAGGGGTACCGATATAACCCACCAGGCAATGACACTTGGCCTGGTGATTTTCGACCCGGCACTGTGCATTAGTGACACACTGCAGCTGTTCACATGGGTCTTGACACTGTTGGTCTTGGCACGCTTGGTGGGCGGGACACTGCGAGTCCTCAGAGCATTCTGCTGGGCGGCATATGGAGTATGGATCACCCATGAAGCCTTCGGGACAAGAGCAGGACGGGCCTGTTTCTGTGGGCTGGCACTCGGCTCCAGCACCACAGAGGTCGCTAAACTTACACGGGTTAACACAGCGCCCATTGACACATGCTTCCTCGACTGGACAGTCACTTCGTTGTGTGCACCCAACTGAAAAATAGAGATAAGAGGTATTCTTTTGTTAATTACATTCCAATTTAAAACATATTTGATTTTCATATCAAGTGTCTTTTGTTAAAGTAATAAATTAAAGATCTATGTTCAATGACACACACACACACACATATATATATATATATATATATATATATATATATATATATATATATATATATATATATATATATATATATATATATATATATATATATATATATATATATATATATATATAGACACCTTAAGTACATAATGGTGAATTAAGAGAGCTCACCTGCAGTGCACAGTACTTGTGGGTCACCCTGGTAGCCGGCAGCACAGGAACATACACCACGGTGTCCCAAGGCACGACATGTGGCCCCGGGAGCACAAAGAGTGTCCCGGCAAGGATCAACACAACGACCATCTACACATGTCTGATCCCAAAGGCAGTCGTACTGGGAGCTACAGCCAGAGGGTGGGAGTGAGACACACAGGGTGAAGGGGTCCCCAGTCAGTCCAGGACCACACTGGCAAAACACGGTGGCCAGAGCGTAGTTCTTCTGTACGGTACAATTTGCTTGGTGGCCGCATGGCGACACCTTACACAGGTCTTGACAGGTACCGTCCACACAAGCTGTTTCTGGGCTGCAGTTTTCATCTGAGGAACAGCCAATTTTGGGGACACATGTTCCTCTTTCACGGGTGAAGCCGGAGGCACACGAGCAGTTTACTTGGTGGTCTTGAGCGTTGCAGACTTGGCTGGCGTCACATGGGTTGTCGACTGTACACCGGTCAACACAGATACCATTGACACAACCATGGGTGGTGGGGCAGGACGAGTCAGTCCTACACCCAATAGTGGTACAGGTTGCATATGGGTCTCCACGGTAGCCTACCTCACACCGACACTGAGTGGTGTGTTGAGATGCATGGCACTCTGCTTTAGCACCGCAGGGCCGGGACAGGGTACAAGCGTCTACACATCTGTAATTGTGGCAAACACTACTGTCCTCACAGTCAGTATCAGTCCTACACTCCAGCTGAGAGCAAGCATTGTGTCCATCACCTGTGTACCCTGAGGGACAGTAACAGATGGGGCGATGGTTGACGGCCCTACACACAGCATTCTCAGCACATGGTTCTCCCTCACACGGGTCTCTACACTGCTTGTTTACACACGCATGGAATAATGGGCAGTCTGCTTCATACTGGCAACCCGATTCTTTTTCATCAATTATAAGGCACTCGTCATAGGCACTTCCAGTGTGTCCCGGAGGACACTCACACACTACTGTACGCAGATGATCTAAGTCTATAACGCGGCACTCGGCTTTCACTCCGCATGGTTTCATGTATGTGCACAGATCTTTACACTCTCCATCAACACAACCTAGTTCTTCAGCACAGTCAAAGTCTGAGCGGCACTGAGGCGTGGGTGGTGGGGAGCAGCCAGTGTAGGGATCACCCAAGAGTCCTGGGCGACACACGCAGGAGGTGGTGTGGTGCTGGGGAGTGCAAGACGACCCAGGACCACATGCTGTCTCCAGCAGGCAGGGGTCCACGCATGATCCCCTATAACACGCCTTATCTGATGGACACTCGTCACTGGAGGAGCAGCCAATGGCCAGGCAAGAGGTGGTTGGCTCGCCCGTGTAGCCCGGACTACAAGTGCACACAGCGCTGTGGTTTTCTGGAGTGCACTGGGCTGTGGGTGCACATGGCCGATCCGCATGGCAAGGATTACGGCAATTTCCATTGTAGCATTTTTCAGTGTAGGGACAGTCGGAGTCTGTCACACAGCCGACTGTGATAACGGGAAGGGGACAGGTTAAGAGGAAGGCTACACATACGTCGTATGATATATACAAGTGAGCTAATCAGATGTTAGAACATAAATGACTACATGATGCAACACCATTCTCACACCATGTTATTTAAGTGACTTAATTCCACACCTCAGATATTAGAGGGACGGGTAAGACATTAAGAATTAAATATACATTAGCTATTAGGAGAGACAAACAAGAGATTATAACATCCATCAGTTATCAGAAAGATTAGCAAGATATTAACATTTTAATTATAACATCCAGGAGATCTTAGATAGATAAAGCAAGACATTATCACAGGTACACATGAGGGAGGGAGGCGGAGCTTACTTGTGGAGCAGGAGACGTGAGGGTCACCCGTGGTGGATGGCGGGCACGAACACACAGGTCTTTGCTGGTTTACCTGGCACTGGGCACTGGTTGGGCAAGAAGTGGGACAAGGAAGGGCACATTTGCCCCCCTGGCACCACTGGTTGGGGCCACAGTCCTGGTGGGTGCTACAAGCCTGGCCATCGCCCCCAACAGTCAGGTTAGGCGGTACACCCACTGGTCCTGGCACCGTCGCTAAGCACACACACATACACACACCACAGGTTAGTACAACACATACGAGGAAAACAGTCCTCACAAGACGATGCTAGTTGCTGACCAGTAGTGGACTAATTTAAATGTTAAGGCAATGGGTTAACTAGCTGCTCTAGTTGACTAGTATTGTTTAATTTGATTATTTATACATCAGTTAATAACACATGAAATTAGCAGAAAATTATTAATCAAAGACTAATGAAGGTGAATTAAAAATATAAACCACATGATGTTAATGATGTCGAGTGTGTCAGAGTCGGGTGTGACACGTGACCACACCTGTCCCTCAGTCCTAGTTATTGTGTTAATGCACACACACACACACACACACACGGGATAACACGCACACACACACACACACACAGACACACAGGGATAACACACACACACACACACACACACACACACAGGGATAACACGCACACACACACACACACACACACAGGGATAACACGCACACACACACACACACACAGGGATAACACACACACACACACACACACACACACACACACACATAGCACACACATACACACACAGGGATAACACACACACACACACACACACACACACACATACACACATACACACACACATAGCACACACACACACAGACACACAGGGATAACACACACACACACACACACACACACACACACACATACACACACACACACATAGCACACACATACACACACAGGGATAACACACACACACACACACACACACACAGGCATAACACACAAACACACACACAGGGATAACACATACACATACACACACAGGGATAACACACACACACACACACATACATACACAGGTCATAACACACACACACACATACAGGGATAACACACACACACACACACACACACACACACAGGGATAACACACAAACACACACACAGGGATAACACATAAACACACACACACACACACACACACTTAAGGTCATAAAGCAGTCAAAGTCTAGTCATTGTAAAAAAATTTACAGAAAGCATTATGCTCTTAAGCTAAGATGATGATGATGATGATGATGATGTTGACGACAAAACAATAACATATGGGTCTTATTATCTGTAAATAAGTGAATTGGTTGTGTGTAGGATAGGGTAAGTTTTTGGCCAGATGTTAGCTGGTTATAACAAATTAGAACATTAGTTGAGTAGCGCGTGATTCTCCCTGACAGCTGAGGATTGTGGTTAAGAAGGTAACTCTTATCTGTTAACCCTAGACTGTTGCTTGACGAGAGGCATCAACCAACACCCTAATGAAGAGATAAGAAACGTCTCCACCACAACCCTCTCTCTCGCTGGAGACTCAACCCGCTACCATCAACCACCTGGACCACCAGTCATCAAGCAACTTGTTTACTCTGATCTTCACCTGCTTCTAATTTGCTAAATGGGGGGTGACCTAGACGCTCAGGGGCGCCTCGCGGGTCACCAACGACAAAAAATATTACTGAGGTGTTGAGTCTCAGATTCCCAAGGGCTTTGTAAATTGTGTTTTCCTCTAAACTGGAGTTAGTAAACATCTAATTGTCTCCCTTAAGGCACGATGGGAAGATCTCAAAGGTTTGTACACTAGCCTGTTCTCCCTAACTAGAAATGAGAATGGATCTCAGTGGCTCACTTAAACTACAGCGTGACGGCTCCATCAAGGGCGTGTAAACTAACATTTAGAATCTGTCGGAACTATTCTCAATCTCTTATCCAAATTTAGGAGAAAATGATCAAAGGTACAAAGCTCTGAGTGTCCCGACTTTGAGCACTGATGTCCCTGTAAAAGAGTGATGCTCAGGGTGAACAAGAGCGTGGTGCTGGAGGTCCCGGTGGTGAGGGTGCTGCAACACCCACAATACCTCAACTGTTCTTGGCTTACTGGTTCGCTAAATTATGTTTTAAGACGGACGTCCAAGTCCTCAAAGCCTGGAGAGTGAATGGTTTTATAGAAAGGCGGAAGAGTTGAGCCCCTCCTACGCCTCCAGAATGAATAATTTTGTACTTTTAGAATTGACATTTCAAGCATTGTACACTAAAATAAATAAAACAAATATAAAGTACCTGTAATGTAAAAGTAATAAAATAAACATTTAAACTAATAAGAATAATATAAAACTGGAGGTTGTAAAGGAAAATATAAGACAATGAGCCACCAGGAAGCCAAGAACCTGATAGAGACAAAACTCTGTTGGAATTTTTCAAAGACTCACAAGGACGGCATTCAACTTCTGGGTCACCGACATAGCCGTCAGGACACCTGCACACTGGGCTGTGATTGCGAGTGTAGCAGAAGGCGTTGCGGCTGCACGGGTCACCATTGAAGCACGGGTTGATGCACCTCTGGTTGTAACAAGACTCAGAATCGCTACAATCATCGTCTGTGGTGCAGTCTGGTGTGGGGGGTTCGACCACAGGTACTAAGGGAGATAGTGTTAGAGAGCCTTAGTGAGGTGGGGGAGAAGCTGAAACCAGATCATATATACGATACAGAACTTTATTGTAATAAGAGGTTCACTAGAAACACTTTTCTGTATGAGGAATAGCGGTGTACAGGTGTTATCTGTTCTACACGAGACACAGGGCTGTCTACTCATGACTCAACTACTTACCTCTCTTACAGTGAACTAAAGGATCTCCTTCATAGCCCTCGAAACAGTGGCACTGGTGCCTGTGGTTGCGACCTGAGCATAGAGCATTAAGGCCACAGCGCTCCCCACGACACACGTTGGTGCAGGTGCCCTGCCTACACGCCTCGTCCGTGTTGCAGTCAGAATCAACACGACACTCAGGTTCTACAGACACAAAGTATTTTAGATATTGAGAAGTTTGGATACTGGCAGACGAAACTGTTATGGCCCTGATGTTTTCTTTTTTAATACAAACGAACTCAGTTATAAATAAATATATATATATATATATATATATATATATAATATATATATATATATATATATATATATATATATATATATATATATATATATATATACACACTGTATTGTGTAGCATAACGTCCAGGGCTAAAACTTATCTTTATACTATCATTATTATAATACAAAATGTGAAGTACTGTACATTTAATACAGTTTCTGGGGACACAACACTACAAGATTCATTAATCAAAACACAATAGAAAATATAAATACTGTACACGAATCTGAATTAATTTCTGAGGTTATGTGGATTATATATATTTCAGTTTGTGATGCCATCAGTATACTCAGATACAGCCAGACAGAGTTGTAACTATCACACATCAACTACTTGTACGAGGAGATAGTTGACTATAGATTAACACAACTTCATTACCTGACCTCGCAACAGTTGGGTCAAGAACATTAGGTACAAGAGCAGCTCACCTGGCTTGACACAGACGCCATCCTGAACGAAGATATGGTCAGGCGGACATTCACATAAGATGGTCCTTCGTGGCACATTGTCCACCACTCGACATTCTTGGGTGGGGAGGCAAGGCGAGTTGACTGCACATGGGTTCTTGCAGTGGTCATTGATACATCCCTGCTGTGAAGGACAGTCGGAATCGCTGCGGCACTCAGGCTCGATAACTGGAGGCTCTTGTACTGGAGGAATATTTGCTATATAAGCTACTGATGGCTGTATGACAATAGTTAACAGCAGACAGCCAAGATCACCTTATATGTAAACTTTAGTATGATTGTTCATAATAATTTCATTAACCCCCCAGAGAATTACCGTATTGTATCATGAGTTTTATTTCCATTTGGTTCAGGAAAGCATCTAGGAACCACAATGGAGGTACAGTATACAAGTGGAGTGGAGGTTGACTCACGTTGGTAGCACTGTAAGTAGGGGTTGCCAGTGAAGGGAGGTGGACACATACACATGGCAGCATGGTTGGCAGCGTGACACTGAGCCTTCACTGCACAGGTGGTTTCTTCACACACAGGAACACACACGCGGTTGAGGTGATCACAGGCCTTGTCGTCGGAGCAATCATCATTGGAGCGACAGCCGACGATGACACATGCAACAGTGGGGTCGCCTTGGGTACCTGGTGGGCAGAAACACTGTGCATGGTGCAGGATGGGACGGCACTGTGCTTGGAGGCCACAAGCTGGACCGCTGTAGGTGCAGGGATCCACACAGTTCTGGTTGATACACGCCTTGTTCGTGAGACACTCCTCGTCCTTCGTACACTCGGCTGCGAGAGGTGCAACATTATTACATGGCCTTACCTGCGGCAGGTGTTAGTTTAGCTAGCAGCAGTGGGTTAGACGTATATCCACAAGCGAGTTAGGCGTTCACAAGCGTGTTAGTGGCCTCCTGGTGCATTAGGTGGCCCCAATTAAATAAGGGCCACTCAGTGCCACTCAGGAGCTCTTGTCACTTCCACACTCAACTCCATGGTCATCTCCGCCAAGTAAATGTCAATATCTGTAATGAGATGCCAACCATTCCAGACACACACACACACACACCCATCATGCAGCATCAACACACATTCGTTTCCTGTTAGTACTCACGCTTGAAGCACTGGATCTGTGGGTTCCCAGCCCAGCCATCGGGGCAGTTGCAGGTGGGTCTGTGTTGTTGAGTACGGCAGAAAGCATCGCGGCCACAAGGGTCCTCCTCGAGGCAGGGGTCTACACACACCTCCTTGACGCACGCTTTGTCAGTTTCGCAGTCAGGGTCAACACGGCATTCTGGTTCCTCCTTCGGCTCTGTTCCAGGAAAGACAAACCTCATCATCACTGAATCTCACAAATAATTCATCTTGGTTTATGGTGAGGGACATTTCAACTGCCAATAATGTATCTAGTTTCTTATGTACAAGCCACTTTGTTAGGTTGATGTCATCATGCTCCTTCATGCAACACAAACACTCACTAATGCCTTGGTACTTACCTCTTGTACTCCTGAGGACTTTGGTGGTTGATATACTTCAAAATCTTGAAAAATTTGAATCTGCCCTAAACTTTCGATCTTACATAAAAAAAATATCTTTGTACACCCAAAACATGAAGTTATCGCAAGTATTATGAAGATTGTAACAAAACGAAACAAAATAGAAAGTTCAATAAGTTTTCGTTCAAAAAAGAGTGAATGAGTGGAGTCTTACATTAAGGGCACCAAAGTTTGCAGGAACAAAGTGCTCAGGCATCATTCTGTTACGTTTGGCTCAAGAGGAAAGGTACCTGTTTAAACATGCTTTGAGATGTTGTGAAAACGCTCTGTGTGTGTGTGTGTGTGTGTGTGTGTGTGTGTGTGTGTGTGTGTGTGTGTGTGTGTGTGTGCAAATAAGGATAAACTCTTGCAGGAAGAACCATCCACCACCGGGTTAATATAAACAAAACTGATGCTCTACAATGATCCAAATTATAGCTGTAAACAAGGATTATAACACTGAGGGATAATGGACGATCCTAACTCTCTCTGTAACATGGATTAAATTGTAATAGCAAGAAAATTATTAACACGTTTCCTTTGTCAACAAGATGGTGACCCCTAAGAGAGAAGGCGACCGTATTGTAGCTGTGTAAACAACTGGGAACACCGTCAGTAGGTCCCTGAGACGTACCTGGTACACAGCCTACCCAGGGGTCGCCCGTGGTGTTGTCAGGGCACAGACAGTAGGGTTGGTGCTTGTAGGGCTTACACACGGCCGAATCCGGGCAGGGGTTGGCCACGAAGCAGGGATTTTGACAACGGGAATCCAAACACGAGTCGATTTTAAAACAGTCGATGTCTATCTCACACTTGCGAGGTGGTCGAGGGGCAGCTATGAGGGCGGGGTTGTGGGTTAGTAACAGTGAGAGGAGGTCAAGTGTGAGGGTTAGTGAGGTTGGGGACAACTGATAACTAAGGTGTAACTTTGAGCAGCAGTCACATGTCCATCAATACAGTACAGGATTTTCTAAAAATTCTTGAAATTAATTCTCGATGTTTAATCAATGTTTCTGGTGTATACACGGACGATGTGGGTGCTGCTCAAGACCACCAAACATCGTCAACATTATCTAATTACAATACTAGAACACAAGAAGCATTCCCAACACTCTGCTGGTAAGGACCTCGTGACGGCACAAGAGACGAGATCATTTGTTTACTACACATAATAATTTTTTTTAAGGGTTTTCTGATAACAGTTAATGAAAGGATTAAGTGAATTTAATGATCTGTTTTCAAAATCATGTGACTGTTGAGCCCTTTACAGGAGCCGAGTGAGTGAGTGAGCAGAATGACACCCTCAATCTGTGGCCAGTTACCACCACACACTGAAGGATCATGGTCCTTGCCATAACAATTTAGCGTCAGTGCCTGCCGTTCTCACCACTCTACCAATGACAAACTCATTACAGAAACATCACATGAGAGTTAACTCGTCTTTTTACGTCGCGGTCGATTTTAAGGCGAAGCTAAAGTTCATGTGATGTGAAGCGACTCTTAGAAACTTGCCGCAACAAACAACTGTGATTAGCACGGACGAGAGAACACTGACAGCGAAACAGCAGAGTGTCAGAGCAGCTTACAGGTATGTGCTCGTTGCAGCTACGTCTACAAAAGCTGGTGATATGTTAAACAGCCAACATTACGTGAAAAGCTTCAAACATAACAGGTAAGCAAACATTAAGCCATGATGTTACAGCCAATCTCATACTTACATCACAAATACAGTTAGTCATTCAATAAGCTATGTTGTTAGGGGCGCTTACAAACTGTCTTAGTAATTAGTGAGGGCATGATGGGCGGTGCTTTAACGTCATGCAGTGTGCGACACACTGTGGCCTCACTGCAACACACCTCAGCATGAACAAAGGAGTCAGCCTGGCAGCCAACACAAGGTATCTACTCACCAGCACGAGACGCCCCGGAGACTTTACACTAACAACACCAACCATTACACTTGTTAATTTATAATATACTGTACACTGGATTTGGGTTCACAGCAAATGTAAGTATAGCTAAACTGTCAACTGCTGAGACCTGAAGTGATGGGAACCTTTCTAGGGAGTGTGGGGAGGCGGAAGGATCCCCTGCTTATAAGTGAGGGAGATTATGGGGAAGATCAACCTAGGTTATGAGGGACACCTGTGTAAACTCAGCAGACAACTCACTCAGGTAACAGTTGACGTAAGGGTTGCCGGTATACCCTGGTGGACAGGAACAGTCTGTGCTCCGATTGATGACCTAAAGAGAGAGAAAGACCTTGTTAAACACACCATTCTCAGACAACAAACGACTTTCATGGGACGCCAGCTACTTCACCACCAAGTCTCTTTACTCTTCACAACAAGTTACCTACCTATACATCTACAGCCTCTAACAGAAGCAGGAGAAAAGAAGAAGAAGAAGCAAAATTAACGAAGAAATCTTAGAAAACGGAGAAATTTATGACGTTATATCTTGATTAATATTCACGAGGAGGCCTGACAGTGACAAGGCAAGACAATGAAAAGCCACACTATTAAAATAAAGACCAAGTCCTCCCTAAATACGAGTCACTGGGTCACATTACCTGACACTCGGCGCTAGGGGCACAGGGGTTGACAACTACACACGGGTCGAGGCATAGACGATTCCGACACACTTCTGAAGGACCACACTCGTCATTCGTCGTGCACCCTGGAGCTTCCGTCGGTTCTGGGGCCACGAGAAGAAATAAATACAACTGGCCCACACTACCCCGTCCTAGTATCAAACCCTTACTGAATACTAGCAGGTAAACTAAAAGTTCTAGTTATGTCTACATTATGAGTAAGAAGACCTTGTGATGTCAATATTTTTTTTTAAGTTATAATCTTCGACGGAAAAACACAATTATAATATGGACTATTTAATTTGATTTAAGAAAAGATTCAACAAATTTAATAACACAGTGAGAACAAAATAACAATAACAAAAAAAGATAATAACAATAGGTAGAATGAGAGTTCGGTTCTGCTGGTTAACTGGCCAATATGACTCAAGAATATGTCAAAATGTTAACAAATGTAAGGTAAGTAAGATGCTGATTATACTGAAGTGACGAATCTTCTCCAAGTTAATTCTGTAATGATAACACTGAAAGGATTAGTTCACATGATGATCAGCGTAGCAGCCTGTATCAAGGTATCATACTGCTCGTGTTTTAATTCATTACCTGAACAAATTTATTCAAGACAACTCTTCATGACCAAGTGTATGATGCAACGTGACATTCAATTTGCAATGTTATGAATGAGTAAATGTGTTCAGGTAACTTGTCTATCATCCCCCTACACTACGGTACTACTTTACACATCACACTGAAGGACCAGTAAACAAGCATCAATATAGTCAACATTTTAACATTAATTCGCTCCAGCATTTAGTAATAGCTCTTACTTTTTACTTCCAAATACTATACAACTTTTCCCCTCATATATGTCCCGTCTTTCTGAATTAAAATGTCTTTCTAATGAGGATAGAACAATTAATATAACGCCTCAGGTAATCTTACTGGTAATTAGCTTGAAGGATACAGAAGAACACCTGTGACCTACTTGGTGTACACTCGACGTAGGCGTTGCCGATGTAGCCCGGCACACATTCACATGTCATGGTTCTGTAGGGCAGAGTGTCGATCACGCCACACTTGGCATTGTGTCCACAGGGGTCAATCACCTGACAAGGGTCGTCACAGCGGCCACTGAAGCACGCTAGTTTACTGGGGCATTCACCGTCCGTCTGGCACTCTTTGAACGCCGCCGGGCGCTCTGGCTCTGTGTCAGGAGAGAAGGAATTAGCTGTGGAGGGAGCTGGGAGTGAGAGAGTTAGCTGTGGAGGGATCTGGGAGTGAGAGAGTTAGCTGTGGAGGGAGTTGGGAGGACAGAGAGAGTTAGCTGTGGAGGGAGTTGGGAGTGAGAGAGTTAGCTGTGGAGGGAGTTGGGAGTGAGAGAGTTAGCTGTGGAGAGAACTGGGAGTGAGAGAGTTCGCTGTGGAGGGAGTTGGGAGTGAGAGAGTTAGCTGTGGAGGGAGTTGGGAGGACAGAGAGAGTTAGTTGTGGAGGGAGTTGGGAGTGAGAGAGTTAGCTGTGGAGGGAGTTGGGAGTGAGAGAGTTAGCTGTGGAGGGAGTTGGGAGGACAGAGAGAGCTAGCTGTGGAGGGAGTTGGGAACGAAGGGTAACTAGGGTAAGGTTATTAATATAACACAAGGAACACTGTAATTAGGTGATTAAGGTAAAGTATTTAAATGAATTAAACTGACTGAGGAGGAGGAGGGCAAGTGAGGGGTATTAGTACTGACTGAAGAGGAGGAGGAGGACAAGTGAGGGGTATTAGTACTGACTGAGGAGGAGGAGGACAAGTGAGGGGTATTAGTACTGACTGAGGAGGAGGAGGACCAGTGAGGGGTATTAGTACTGACTGAGGAGGAGGAGGACCAGTGAGGGGTATTAGTACTGACTGAGGAGGAGGAGGAGGGCAAGTGAGGGGTATTAGTACTGACTGAGGAGGAGGAGGAGGACAAGTGAGGGGTATTAGTACTGACTGAGGAGGAGGAGGACCAGTGAGGGGTATTAGTACTGACTGAGGAGGAGGAGGAGGACAAGTGAGGGGTATTAGTACTGACTGAGGAGGAGGAGGAGGACCAGTGAGGGGTATTAGTACTGACTGAGGAGGAGGAGGAGGACAAGTGAGGGGTATTAGTACTGACTGAGGAGGAGGAGGAGGACAAGTGAGGGGTATTAGTACTGACTGAGGAGGAGGAGGACCAGTGAGGGGTATTAGTACTGACTGAGGAGGAGGAGGAGGACCAGTGAGGGGTATTAGTACTGACTGAGGAGGAGGAGGAGGACCAGTGAGGGGTATTAGTACTGACTGAGGAGGAGGAGGAGGACAAGTGAGGGGTATTAGTACTGACTGAGGAGGAGGAGGACCAGTGAGGGGTATTAGTACTGACTGAGGAGGAGGAGGAGGGCAAGTGAGGGGTATTAGTACTGACTGAGGAGGAGGAGGAGGACCAGTGAGGGGTATTAGTACTGACTGAGGAGGAGGAGGAGGACAAGTGAGGGGTATTAGTACTGACTGAGGAGGAGGAGGAGGACAAGTGAGGGGTATTAGTACTGACTGAGGAGGAGGAGGAGGACAAGTGAGGGGTATTAGTACTGACTGAGGAGGAGGAGGACCAGTGAGGGGTATTAGTACTGACTGAGGAGGAGGAGGAGGACCAGTGAGGGGTATTAGTACTCACTGAGGAGGAGGAGGAGGACCAGTGAGGGGTATTAGTACTGACTGAGGAGGAGGAGGAGGACCAGTGAGGGGTATTAGTACTGACTGAGGAGGAGGAGGAGGACCAGTGAGGGGTATTAGTACTGACTGAGGAGGAGGAGGAGGACCAGTGAGGGGTATTAGTACTCACTGAGGACACACTGAACGTTGGCGTCGCCCTCATAGCCAGGGGGACAAATACACGAGGGCCTGTGGTTGTGGACGCGGCAGTCAGCTCCTGCACCACAGTTACAAGGGTCGCGACACTCCTGACTGATGCACGCCTGCCACGACGGGCACTCTGGGTCGGTCATACAATCTGGCCTCGTACACTGCACGTATGGGTCGCCCTGAAGGTGAAGACAACGAGTGAGAAGATGATTTACTGGACAACCCGAGGGAAGAGTGGACATTGAATGAACAAATAAGTGAAAGACTATATGGGGACAGTACCAGAGGAGAGTACACTTACCAAGAACCTCTCGGGGCAGTAGCACTGTGCTCTTTGGTTGAGGACCCGACACTCGGCGTTGAGGCCACACTTCTCGTACTCACAGGGGTCCTCACAGTCTCTGTTGATGCAGGCGTGTAGGACGGGGCAGTCAGAGTTGGACCTACATCCAGCTGTGAACACACCAATCACATCTCTATGTTAGTTACCATCCTTCTGTGTGTGTCTAGGTGTGGTGTGTGTGTGTGTGTGTGTGTGTGTGTGTGTGTGTGTGTGTGTGTGTGTGTGTGTGTGTGTGTGTGTGTGTGTGTGTGTGCGTGTGTGTGTGTGCGTGTGTGTGTGTGTGTGGTGTGTGTGCGTGTGTGTGTGTGTGTGGTGTGTGTGTGTATGTGGTGTGTGTGTGTGTGTGTGTGTTCCTAAGGCCACACAAATATGGTGTCCGTGAGTCCAGAGAAAATGGAGCGTCGAGGGGAAACTTGTGAATGAGAGATACGAGGCTTCAAGTCTGGGAGAAGAGGAGATGATTCCTGATTGACGTAGCCTCACACATGGACACAGTGGAACACCTCCTAACTTCACAACTCACATGTTAAGACGTTCACACAGAGGTTCAAGTCTTAGTCAAAGGGTGTGTCAATCTTTTTCAGTGGTAACTTCCGACCACTATTTTCACTGTAAACTGTTGGTGGGAGTAACAGGAGTAGTGAGTCTGAAGAAGTCTTTAGTATTTACACTTAACTGGTTGTTATGATTATGTACAGTCAGTCGAGGTTAAGTGCTGAGGCCTTCCCGTCTGTTAGTTGTCACCGTTACCCAGCCAGAGGAAACCATATTCACAGTCAAGTTGGTATATACAGTCATTAATTATTGGAGGCCACAGTGACGTCACGTTGCACACACACATGAGTCTAACTAACAGTAGAAGAGTAGTCAAAAAGGTGTGATTTGTTCGCGTGGCCAAGAATGACAACCACTGTGGCAGGTGTGTAATGGTGTAACACATATGTAGTGGCTTTAAAGACGCCTACAATTAAACCTATTTCCTTTAGTGAACCATGTGTTAAGTTGGCTGTTTATACCTGACGTGAAGCTGGCTATGTGAATATGAGATGTGATCTGCTTAACTAAGTGTGCACCGTCTGAAATAGGATAGCATTTAAACGTGTGTGTGTGTAATGGAGAGGGCGTCCACCTTACCAACAAAACACTGGATGTTGGGGTTGCCAGAGTAACCGTCAGGGCACGAGCACACGGCCCTATGACGAATGACGTGGCACTCGGCATTAGGAGCACAGTTGTTATATAAGTCACAAGGGTTCTGGCACTGCTGGTTGATGCAGGACAGAGTGTCACTGCACTCGTCATCCGCTAGGCACCCAGGCTGCGGCGTTGGCACCTCAACTGGAGCAGGGTAAAGATATATATTAGACAGGGGGCAATGGAGTAGCCCTACCAACACTGTGGCATCTTGGACATATTGGTGCACCTCAACACCCGGGTCATGTCACCATAAATACCGACACTAGGACCATCAATATTTGTGCTATCAGACCAGGTCCCGGATAACTCAGTGTTGGTGTGCTCACCTGCGCCTTAAATTAAAACTGGGCTTTTAAATAAATCATAAGGCCGGATGTGTACTGCATATCTAATGGAATACACGGCTATCTATGTAAAGTGATAACATTTTTATCTATGTATATATACATATACACATGGAGAAATAGATTGAGAAAATAGTGAAGCTTAGATATAGTTTACCGATGCTGAACAACACAAGATTCATTGATGCAAACAGTTTAAAGATGCAGTTTATAGGTGGTGGACGATGCAGGTCGTACGATGCAGGCTTCGTGATGCAAAACTGAACAATGCAGGCTCCTTGATGCACAAATGAACAATGCAAACTTTAAAAAATGCATAAGCTTGTACTAAACGAAAATATTGACAGGCACAAGAGTAAACATGCATCGTGCTCTGGCATGCGTGAACAACAAGAAATCAAGAGTTGGAGACAAGCCACTAAACATCTTACTGGTGGTGCACTGGAGATAGGGGTCACCGGTCATGCCTCGGGGACAAGAACAGACGGCGCGGTGCCTGACAGCATCGCACAGAGCCGTCGGAGAACACGGGTTGGCCACCAGACAAGGGTTCTGGCAATTGCCGTTGTAGCAAGCCTGGTCGGCATGACAATCTTCATTTCGAATGCACTGTGGCTTGAGCACGGGCGGTGCAGGGGTCGGGGCGGGGGTGGTGGGCGGATAGCACCTTACGTAAGGGTTACCAGTGTATCCAGGACTGCACAAACACGTCGGCGTGTGCACCGTAACGATGCACTCAGCGTTGAAGCCACACACGTCTCTGTGTATGCAAGGATCAAGGCATTGTTGGTTGATGCAAGCCAGGTGATAAGGGCAGTCACTGTCTACTATGCAATCCGGCTTTGGTGTGGTAAGTACCTGGATGGGTGGCGGAGTAGGTGGTTCTGGTCGTCGGCAGGAAGTGAAAGGATTACCGATATACCCTGGTGGGCAGTTACAGTGGGGCCGGTGGTTCTCGGCAGTGCATACAGCCATAGGAGCGCAGGGGTTGCTGGTGAGGCACACGTCTCTGCACACATTACTGGTGCACACCTGGGTGGTGAAGCAATCTTGGTCCACCACACACTGTGGACGTTCAATCATGGGCACTGTAGGGGAACAGATGGCATGATGCATCTGGGCAATGCACTCACTGTTGGGATCACACAGCTGGACGCCGCACACCTTCCCACAAATACGATTGTAACACTGCTCGTCGAAAGCACACTCACCACTGGTGCTGCAGCCGATGGGCATAGGTGGGTCTGTGGCTGGCGGGGGTGGTCTAGTGAGTGGCGTCGGCTTCTCCCGAGGCGGCTGTGTTTGCACCATGGGGGGCGGGGTGGGTGAGGTGGGCCCTGACAGAGGCATGATGGGTTCCTTGGGGTGCTGAGATGTTTCCACAATGGGCGGGGCTTTGGTGGTCGGCAGCTTCGCCTCAAGTGCTTGGCAATAGTGCTGGGGGTTGCCTGTAGTGCCACTAGGACAAACACACACTGGCCGGTGTTCCAGGGTCTTACAGTCGGCATTTTCTCCACAAATTCCCAGAGCACAAACAGGGTAACACAGGAGGTTGATACAGGAGTTGTCTAGGTCACAATCATCATTATTCTCACATGCGATGAGTATAGGTGGAACTATGGGTTGAGGTGGAGGGGCAGAGAACGGTGGCTCAGTCGGGCGGGCGGTGGGGAGTTGGATGATGGGTGGCAGCTGAGTGGAGGTTGGAGCAGACACAGGCCGAATTGGGTGGTCGGGTGGGGGGCTATGATCCCCGCTCAATGGAGGTGCAGGTGTGGATGGTTCTAACACTGCCAATGCAGAACACTTCAGGGTGGGATTACCCGTGGTCCCTGGTGGACAAGTGCACTCAACCCTATGTACCCTCGTCTGACAATCTGCATTTTCGCCACACAGACCTGGATGACACACGTCGAGACAAAGCTTATTTACGCATGAGTTGTCATATGGGCACTCAGCTGTACTCGCACACCCAATTGGCATAGGAGGAGCTGTGGGTGGAGGTGGTGGCCGAATAACAGGAGGTAGAATTGGCCTGGGAGTGCCTGGTTCACCCAGTGGTGTTTGTGAGGTGGAGGGTGGCACACCCACTGCAATGACGGGATCATGTGTGGATGAAGGTGGAGTGCCTGTGATAGGTGTGGACTGCGTAGTTGTGTGCATCGTCAGAGCTTGGCAGCCCTCGGTAGGGGTGCCTGTGGTGCCTGGGGGACATCTACAAACTGGCCGATGGTTGAAAATCTGGCAATCGGAATTTTCACCACAAATGCCCAGACCACAAACGTCATAACATATGTGATTTACACAAGAGTTGTCTGTGGGACACTCATCTTTGTTCTGGCACGCAATAATTATCGGCGGTTGGATGGGAGGTATTGGAGGCCTGGGAAGGGGATGCTGAGTAGGCCTTGTGGTGGGCGTAATAACTATTGGATAAGGTGAGGGTGATGTTGGTCCTCCGACAGGCACTATAGGTTGTGCAGGAGGTGGGGAGATGGTCACACCAAGAGGGGGTTCTGGTGTGACGGGTCTCTCGGTAGTCAACGAAGTACACGCTACAGTGGGGTTACCAGTAGTGCCACTGGGACACACACATTCAGGTCGGTGCCCTGTTGTTTGGCAATCGGCGTTGTGACCACACAATCCAGGATAACAAACATTTAGGCAAAGTTTGTTAACGCAAGTATTATCAAAAGGACATTCATCGTTGCTAGAGCACCCAACGGGTATAGGGGGCGGAGTGGGCACTGGAGGCACGAAAGGAAGGGGGCCATCAGGAGGTCTAGGTGGGCTTAAAGACACAACTGGTGGAACAGGGGGTTCCGTGGGACCAGAAATCGGACGGACAGGCTTCTGTGGGTGCAGTGGTGTTACATCCGTCATTGGCCTAACAGTCTCAGGTCGGACAGTAACAAGAGAAATACACCCTACTTGAGGATCTCCTGTTGTCCCTGGTGGGCACAGACACACTGGCCTGTGACTGATAGTCGTACAATCAGCTTCATCACCACAAACCCCAAGACTGCATGCATCATAACACAGCTTGTTCAAACATGAATTGTCCACATCACATTCATCGTTGTTCTCACAAGCGATAGGTACTAGAGGAACAATCACGGGTGGAGGAGGTCGCTCTATTGGTGGGTCTGGAGGAGGACGTGTTGGTTGCTCCACCAGAGGAGGAGATCCTGGACTTGTAGGACCAGCAATGGGATGGATGATAGTTTCTTCTGAGGGAGGCTTATCCCCAGCAACCGGAGGAATGGGTGCAGGAGGTGTGTCTACAGCAAGAGCTGAGCACTTGATATTAGGGTTGCCAGTTGTTCCTGGTGGACATTTACAAGTAGCTCGATGTCCAATTGTCTGACAGTCGGCATTTTCACCACAAAATCCTGGATAACAAATATCAAGACAAAGTTTATTTACACAGGAATTATCAAACGGACACTCGTCAGTGCTCTCACAGCCCACAGGTACAGGACCAGGGGTGGGGGATGGTGGCGGCTCTGTTACAGGAGGTGGTCTGGGTCTGGGTGTTGGGTGTTCTGCCACTGGGGGCTGACCAGGACTAGTTGGTGCACTAATTGGATGCACTGGATCACCTGGTTGAGCTGGGGGAAATTCTGCCATGGGAGGCGTCGGTCCAACTGGTCTTTCTGTGACGATGGATACACATGAATGTAAAGGATCTCCTGTGGTTCCTGGGGGACAGGTACAAACTGGACGATGATTCGCGATTCGGCAGTCAGCATCATCTCCACATATACCAAGACCGCATACATCATAGCATAGGTTGTTGAGACAGGAATTGTCCGAGGTGCAGTCGTCATTGTTCTCACAAGCAATAACAATAGGAGGAACAACAGCAAGAGGTGGTGGTCTTGGACTGGGGGGCACTGGAGGTGCCGCTGTTGGCAATTCTACCACAGGTGGTGGGGTAGGAGTGGTAGTTCCTGATGCAGGAACAACTGGATCACCCGGTGGTAAACTTGAGATACCCGCTACAGGCCTGTGGGTAATAGGTCTCTCGGTAGCTAAAGCCGTGCACCTCTCTGTTGGGTTACCTGTCGTGCCTGGTGGACATACACAAGTGGGTCGGTGTCCTAAGGTCTTACAGTCAGCAGCCTCACCACAAATACCAGGATGACACACGTCCAGGCACAGTCTGTTGATGCAGCTGTTGTCGAAGGGACACTCACCAGTGCTCTCACAACCTATGGGGTTTGGTGGTGGTGTTGGTACTGCAGGAGGCAGTGCAATTGGAGCTTCTGTAGGTCGAGGAACTGGAAGTTGAGCTACTGGTGATGGCGGTGTTGAAGTAGGTCCAGGAACTGGCCGGATAGGTGTGTGACTATCGGGTGGATGTTCAGCTATGGGAGGTACTGTAACAACGAGAGGTCTTTCTGTTGCTATGGCTATGCACCCTACTTGAGGATCTCCTGTTGTCCCTGGTGGGCACAGACACACTGGCCTGTGACTGATAGTCGTACAATCAGCTTCATCACCACAAACCCCAAGACTGCATGCATCATAACACAGATTGTTCAAACATGAATTGTCCACATCACATTCATCGTTGTTCTCACAAGCGATAGGTACTAGAGGAACAATCACGGGTGGAGGAGGTCGCTCTATTGGTGGGTCTGGAGGAGGACGTGTTGGTTGCTCCACCAGAGGAGGAGGTCCTGGACTTGTAGGACCAGCGATGGGATGGATGACAGTCTCTTCTGCGAGAGGCTTATCTCCAGCAACCGGAGGAATTGGTGCAGGAGGTGTCTCTACAGCAAGAGCTGAACACTTGATATTCGGGTTGCCAGTTGTTCCTGGTGGACATTTGCAAGTAGCTCGATGTCCAATTGTCTGACAGTCGGCATTTTCACCACAAAATCCTGGATGACAAATATCAAGACAAAGTTTATTTACACAGGAGTTATCAAACGGACACTCGTCAGTGCTCTCACAGCCCACAGGTACAGGACCAGGGGTGGGTGGTGGTGGCGGTTCTGTTACAGGAGGTGGTCTGGGTCTGGGTGTTGGGTGTTCTGCCACTGGGGGCTGACCAGGACTAGTTGGTGCACTAATTGGATGCACTGGATCACCTGGTTGAGCTGGTGGAAATTCTGCCATGGGAGGCGTCGGTCCAACTGGTCTTTCTGTGACGATGGATACACATGAATGTAAAGGATCTCCTGTGGTTCCTGGAGGACAGGTACAAACTGGACGATGATTTGCGATTCGGCAGTCAGCATCATCTCCACATATACCAAGACCGCATACATCATAGCATAGGTTGTTGAGACAGGAATTGTCCGAGGTGCAGTCGTCGTTGTTCTCACAAGCAATAACAATAGGAGGAACAACAGCAAGAGGTGGTGGTCTTGGACTGGGGGGCACTGGAGGTGCCGTTGTTGGCAATTCTACCAGAGGTGGTGGGGTAGGAGTGGTAGTTCCTGATGCAGGAACAACTGGATCACCCGGTGGTAAACTTGAGATACCCGCTACAGGCCTGTGGGTAATAGGTCTCTCGGTAGCTAAAGCCGTGCACCTCTCTGTTGGGTTACCTGTCGTGCCTGGTGGACATACACAAGTGGGTCGGTGTCCTAAGGTCTTACAGTCAGCAGCCTCACCACAAATACCAGGATGACACACGTCCAGGCACAGTCTGTTGATGCAGCTGTTGTCGAAGGGACACTCACCAGTGCTCTCACAACCTATGGGGTTTGGTGGTGGTGTTGGTACTGCAGGAGGCAGTGCAATTGGAGCTTCTGTAGGTCGAGGAACTGGAAGTTGAGCTACTGGTGATGGCGGTGTTGAAGTAGGTCCAGGAACTGGCCGGATAGGTGTGTGACTATCGGGTGGATGTTCAGCTATGGGAGGTACTGTAACAACGAGAGGTCTTTCTGTTGCTACGGCTATGCACCCTACTTGAGGATCTCCTGTTGTCCCTGGTGGGCACAGACACACTGGCCTGTGACTGATAGTCGTACAATCAGCTTCATCACCACAAACCCCAAGACTGCATGCATCATAACACAGCTTGTTCAAACATGAATTGTCCACATCACATTCATCGTTGTTCTCACAAGCGATAGGTACTTGAGGAACAATCACGGGTGGAGGAGGTCGCTCTATTTGTGGGTCTGGAGGAGGACGTGTTGGTTGCTCCACCAGAGGAGGAGATCCTGGGCTTGTAGGACCAGCGATGGGATGGATGACAGTCTCTTCTGAAGGAGGCTTATCCCCAGCAACCGGAGGAATTGGTGCAGGAGGTGTCTCTACAGCAAGAGCTGAACACTTAATATTAGGGTTGCCAGTTGTTCCTGGTGGACATTTACAAGTAGCTCGATGTCCAACTGTCTGACAGTCGGCATTTTCACCACAAAATCCTGGATGACAAATATCAAGACAAAGTTTATTTACACAGGAGTTATCAAACGGACACTCGTCAGTGCTCTCACAGCCCACAGGTACAGGACCAGGGGTGGGTGGTGGTGGCGGCTCTGTTACAGGAGGTGGTCTGGGTCTGGGTGTTGGGTGTTCTGCCACTGGGGGCTGACCAGGACTAGTTGGTGCACTAATTGGATGCACTGGATCACCTGGTTGAGCTGGTGGAAATTCTGCCATGGGAGGCGTCGGTCCATCTGGTCTTTCTGTGACGATGGATACACATGAATGTAAAGGATCTCCTGTGGTTCCTGGAGGACAGGTACAAACTGGACGATGATTTGCGATTCGGCAGTCAGCATCATCTCCACATATACCAAGAGCGCATACATCATAGCATAGGTTGTTGAGACAGGAATTGTCCGAGGTGCAGTCGTCATTGTTCTTACAAGCAATAACAATAGGAGGAACAACAGCAAGAGGTGGTGGTCTTGGACTGGTGGGCACTGGAGGTGCCGTTGTTGGCAATTCTACCAGAGGTGGTGGGGTAGGAGTGGTAGTTCCTGATGCAGGAACAACTGGATCACCCGGTGGTAAACTTGAGATACCCGCTACAGGCCTGTGGGTAATAGGTCTCTCGGTAGCTAAAGCCGTGCACCTCTCTGTTGGGTTACCTGTCGTGCCTGGTGGACATACACAAGTGGGTCGGTGTCCTAAGGTCTTACAGTCAGCAGCCTCACCACAAATACCAGGATGACACACGTCCAGGCACAGTCTGTTGATGCAGCTGTTGTCGAAGGGACACTCACCAGTGCTCTCACAACCTATGGGGTTTGGTGGTGGTGTTGGTACTGCAGGAGGCAGTGCAATTGGAGCCTCTGTAGGTCGAGGAACTGGAAGTTGAGCTACTGGTGATGGCGGTGTTGAAGTAGGTCCAGGAACTGGCCGGATAGGTGTGTGACTATCGGGTGGATGTTCAGCTATGGGAGGCACTGTAACAACGAGAGGTCTTTCTGTTGCTATGGCTATGCACCCTACTTGAGGATCTCCTGTTGTCCCTGGTGGGCACAGACACACTGGCCTGTGACTGATAGTCGTACAATCAGCTTCATCACCACAAACCCCAAGACTGCATGCATCATAACACAGCTTGTTCAAACATGAATTGTCCACATCACATTCATCGTTGTTCTCACAAGCGATAGGTACTTGAGGAACAATCACGGGTGGAGGAGGTCGCTCTATTGGTGGGTCTGGAGGAGGACGTGTTGGTTGCTCCACCAGAGGAGGAGATCCTGGACTTGTAGGTCCAGCGATGGGATGGATGACAGTCTCTTCTGAAGGAGGCTTATCCCCAGCAACCGGAGGAATTGGTGCAGGAGGTGTCTCTACAGCAAGAGCTGAACACTTAATATTAGGGTTGCCAGTTGTTCCTGGTGGACATTTACAAGTAGCTCGATGTCCAATTGTCTGACAGCCAGCATTTTCACCACAAAATCCTGGATAACAAATATCAAGACAAAGTTTATTTACACAGGAGTTATCAAACGGACACTCGTCAGTGCTCTCACAACCCACAGGTACAGGACCAGGAGTGGGTGGTGGTGGCGGCTCTGTTACAGGAGGTGGTCTGGGTCTGGGTGTTGGGTGTTCTGCCACTGGGGGCTGACCAGGACTAGTTGGTGCACTAATTGGATGCACTGGATCTCCTGGTTGAGCTGGTGGAAATTCTGCCATGGGAGGCGTCGGTCCAACTGGTCTTTCTGTGACGATGGATACACATGAATGTAAAGGATCTCCTGTGGTTCCTGGAGGACAGGTACAAACTGGACGATGATTTGCGATTCGGCAGTCAGCATCATCTCCACATATACCAAGACCGCATACATCATAGCATAGGTTGTTGAGACAGGAATTGTCCGAGGTGCAGTCGTCATTGTTCTCACAAGCAATAACAATAGGAGGAACAACAGCAAGAGGTGGTGGTCTTGGACTGGGGGGCACTGGAGGTGCCGTTGTTGGCAATTCTACCAGAGGTGGTGGGGTAGGAGTGGTAGTTCCTGATGCAGGAACAACTGGATCACCCGGTGGTAAACTTGAGATACCCGCTACAGGCCTGTGGGTAATAGGTCTCTCGGTAGCTAAAGCCGTGCACCTCTCTGTTGGGTTACCTGTCGTGCCTGGTGGACATACACAAGTGGGTCGGTGTCCTAAGGTCTTACAGTCAGCAGCCTCACCACAAATACCAGGATGACACACGTCCAGGCACAGTCTGTTGATGCAGCTGTTGTCGAAGGGACACTCACCAGTGCTCTCACAACCAATGGGGTTTGGTGGTGGTGTTGGTACTGCAGGAGGCAGTGCAATTGGAGCTTCTGTAGGTCGAGGAACTGGAAGTTGAGCTACTGGTGATGGCGGTGTTGAAGTAGGTCCAGGAACTGGCCGGATAGGTGTGTGACTATCGGGTGGATGTTCAGCTATGGGAGGTACTGTAACAACGAGAGGTCTTTCTGTTGCTATGGCTATGCACCCTACTTGAGGATCTCCTGTTGTCCCTGGTGGGCACAGACACACTGGCCTGTGACTGATAGTCGTACAATCAGCTTCATCACCACAAACCCCAAGACTGCATGCATCATAACACAGCTTGTTCAAACATGAATTGTCCACATCACATTCATCGTTGTTCTCACAAGCGATAGGTACTTGAGGAACAATCACGGGTGGAGGAGGTCGCTCTATTGGTGGGTCTGGAGGAGGACGTGTTGGTTGCTCCACCAGAGGAGGAGATCCTGGACTTGTCGGTCCAGCGATGGGATGGATGACAGTCTCTTCTGAAGGAGGCTTATCCTCAGCAACCGGAGGAATTGGTGCAGGAGGTGTCTCTACAGCAAGAGCTGAACACTTAATATTAGGGTTGCCAGTTGTTCCTGGTGGACATTTACAAGTAGCTCGATGTCCAACTGTCTGACAGTCGGCATTTTCACCACAAAATCCTGGATGACAAATATCAAGACAAAGTTTATTTACACAAGAATTATCAAACGGACACTCGTCAGTGCTCTCACAGCCCACAGGTACAGGACCAGGGGTGGGTGGTGGTGGCGGCTCTGTTACAGGAGGTGGTCTGGGTCTGGGTGTTGGGTGTTCTGCCACTGGGGGCTGACCTGGACTAGTTGGTGCACTAATTGGATGCACTGGATCATCTGGTTGAGCTGGCGGAAATTCTGCCATGGGAGGCGTAGGTCCAACTGGTCTTTCTGTGACGATGGATACACATGAATGTAAAGGATCTCCTGTGGTTCCTGGAGGACAGGTACAAACTGGACGATGATTTGCGATTCGGCAGTCAGCATCATCTCCACATATACCAAGTCCGCATACATCATAGCATAGGTTGTTCAGACAAGAATTGTCCGAGGTGCAGTCGTCATTGTTCTCACAAGCAATAACAATAGGAGGAACAACAGCAAGAGGTGGTGGTCTTGGACTGGGGGGCACTGGAGGTGCCGTTGTTGGCAATTCTACCAGAGGTGGTTGGGTAGGAGTGGTAGTTCCTGATGCAGGAACAACTGGATCACCCGGTGGTAAACTTGAGATACCCGCTACAGGCCTGTGGGTAATAGGTCTCTCGGTAGCTAAAGCCGTGCACCTCTCTGTTGGGTTACCTGTCGTGCCTGGTGGACATACACAAGTGGGTCGGTGTCCTAAGGTCTTACAGTCAGCAGCCTCACCACAAATACCAGGATGACACACGTCCAGGCACAGTCTGTTGATGCAGCTGTTGTCGAAGGGACACTCACCAGTGCTCTCACAACCTATGGGGTTTGGTGGTGGTGTTGGTACTGCAGGAGGCAGTGCAATTGGAGCCTCTGTAGGTCGAGGAACTGGAAGTTGAGCTATTGGTGATGGCGGTGTTGAAGTAGGTCCAGGAACTGGCCGGATAGGTGTGTGACTATCGGGTGGATGTTCAGCTATGGGAGGTACTGTAACAACGAGAGGTCTTTCTGTTGCTATGGCTATGCACCCTACTTGAGGATCTCCTGTTGTCCCTGGTGGGCACAGACACACTGGCCTGTGACTGATAGTCGTACAATCAGCTTCATCACCACAAACCCCAAGACTGCATGCATCATAACACAGCTTGTTCAAACATGAATTGTCCACATCACATTCATCGTTGTTCTCACAAGCGATAGGTACTTGAGGAACAATCACGGGTGGAGGAGGTCGCTCTATTGGTGGGTCTGGAGGAGGACGTGTTGGTTGCTCCACCAGAGGAGGAGATCCTGGACTTGTAGGTCCAGCGATGGGATGGATGACAGTCTCTTCTGAAGGAGGCTTATCCCCAGCAACCGGAGGAATTGGTGCAGGAGGTGTCTCTACAGCAAGAGCTGAACACTTAATATTAGGGTTGCCAGTTGTTCCTGGTGGACATTTACAAGTAGCTCGATGTCCAACTGTCTGACAGTCGGCATTTTCACCACAAAATCCTGGATGACAAATATCAAGACAAAGTTTATTTACACAAGAATTATCAAACGGACACTCGTCAGTGCTCTCACAGCCCACAGGCACAGGACCAGGGGTGGGTGGTGGTGGCGGCTCTGTTACAGGAGGTGGTCTGGGTCTGGGTGTTGGGTGTTCTGCCACTGGGGGCTGACCTGGACTAGTTGGTGCACTAATTGGATGCACTGGATCACCTGGTTGAGCTGGCGGAAATTCTGCCATGGGAGGCGTCGGTCCAACTGGTCTTTCTGTGACGATGGATACACATGAATGTAAAGGATCTCCTGTGGTTCCTGGAGGACAGGTACAAACTGGACGATGATTCGCGATTCGGCAGTCTGCATCATCTCCACATATACCAAGTCCGCATACATCATAGCATAGGTTGTTGAGACAGGAATTGTCCGAGGTGCAGTCGTCATTGTTCTCACAAGCAATAACAATAGGAGGAACAACAGCAAGAGGTGGTGGTCTTGGACTGGGGGGCACTGGAGGTGCCGTTGTTGGCAATTCTACCAGAGGTGGTGGGGTAGGAGTGGTAGTTCCTGATGCAGGAACAACTGGATCACCCGGTGGTAAACTTGAGATACCCGCTACAGGCCTGTGGGTAATAGGTCTCTCGGTAGCTAAAGCCGTGCACCTCTCTGTTGGGTTACCTGTCGTGCCTGGTGGACATACACAAGTGGGTCGGTGTCCTAAGGTCTTACAGTCAGCAGCCTCACCACAAATACCAGGATGACACACGTCCAGGCACAGTCTGTTGATGCAGCTGTTGTCGAAGGGACACTCACCAGTGCTCTCACAACCTATGGGGTTTGGTGGTGGTGTTGGTACTGCAGGAGGCAGTGCAATTGGAGCTTCTGTAGGTCGAGGAACTGGAAGTTGAGCTACTGGTGATGGCGCTGTTGAAGTAGGTCCAGGAACTGGCCGGATAGGTGTGTGACTATCGGGTGGATGTTCAGCTATGGGAGGTACTGTAACAACGAGAGGTCTTTCTGTTGCTTTGGCTAAGCACCCTACTTGAGGATCTCCTGTTGTCCCTGGTGGGCACAGACACACTGGCCTGTGACTGATAGTCGTACAATCAGCTTCATCACCACAAACCCCAAGACTGCATGCATCATAACACAGCTTGTTCAAACATGAATTGTCCACATCACATTCATCGTTGTTCTCACAAGCGATAGGTACTAGAGGAACAATCTCGGGTGGAGGAGGTCGCTCTATTGGTGGGTCTGGAGGAGGACGTGTTGGTTGCTCCACTAGAGGAGGAGATCCTGGACTTGTAGGACCAGCGATGGGATGAATGACAGTCTCTTCTGAAGGAGGCTTATCTCCAGCAACCGGAGGAATTGGTGCAGGAGGTGTCTCTACAGCAAGAGCTGAGCACTTGATATTAGGGTTGCCACTTGTTCCTGGAGGACATTTACAAGTAGGTCGATGTCCAACTGTCTGACAGTCGGCATTATCACCACAAAATCCTGGATGACAAATATCAAGACAAAGTTTATTTACACAGGAGTTATCAGATGGACATTCGTGATTGCTCTCACAGCCCACTGGTAGAGGACCAGGGGTGGGTGGTGGTGGCGGCTCTGTTACAGGAGGTGGTCTGGGTCTGGGTGTTTGGTGTTCTGCCACTGGGGGCTGACCTGGACTAGTTGGTGCACTAATTGGATGCACTGGATCAACTGGTTGAGCTGGTGGAAATTCTGCCATGGGAGGTGTAGGTCCAACTGGTCTTTCAGTGACGATGGATACACATGAATGTAAAGGATCTCCTGTGGTTCCTGGAGGACAGGTACAAACTGGACGATGACTGGTGATCTTGCATTCTGCGTTATCTCCACACACACCAAGACCGCATACATCGTAACATAGGTTGTTGAGACAGGAATTGTCCGAGGCGCAGTCGTCATTGTTCTCACAAGCAATAACAATAGGAGGAACAACTGGAAGAGGTGGTGGTCTTGGACTGGGGGGCACTGGAGGTGCCGTTGTTGGCAATTCTACCAGAGGTGGTGGGGTAGGAGTGGTAGTTCCTGATGCAGGAACAACTGGATCACCCGGTGGTAAACTTGAGATACCCGCTACAGGCCTGTGGGTAATAGGTCTCTCGGTAGCTAAAGCCGTGCACCTCTCTGTTGGGTTACCTGTCGTGCCTGGTGGACATACACAAGTGGGTCGGTGTCCTAAGGTCTTACAGTCAGCAGCCTCACCACAAAAACCAGGATGACACACGTCCAGGCACAGTCTGTTGATGCAGCTGTTGTCGAAGGGACACTCACCAGTGCTCTCACAACCTATGGGGTTTGGTGGTGGTGTTGGTACTGCAGGAGGCAGTGCAATTGGAGCTTCTGTAGGTCGAGGAACTGGAAGTTGAGCTACTGGTGATGGCGGTGTTGAAGTAGGTCCAGGAACTGGCCGGATAGGTGTGTGACTATCGGGTGGATGTTCAGCTATGGGAGGTACTGTAACAACGAGAGGTCTTTCTGTTGCTATGGCTATGCACCCTACTTGAGGATCTCCTGTTGTCCCTGGTGGGCACAGACACACTGGCCTGTGACTGATAGTCCTACAATCAGATTCATCACCACAAACCCCAAGACTGCATGCATCATAACACAGCTTGTTCAAACATGAATTGTCCACATCACATTCATCGTTGTTCTCACAAGCGATAGGTACTAGAGGAACAATCACGGGTGGAGGAGGTCGCTCTATTGGTGGGTCTGGAGGAGGACGTGTTGGTTGCTCCACCAGAGGAGGAGGTCCTGGACTTGTAGGTCCAGCGATGGGATGGATGACAGTCTCCTCTGAAGGAGGCTTTTCCCCAGCAACCGGAGGAATTGGTGCAGGAGGTGTCTCTACAGCAAGAGCTGAGCACTTGATATTAGGGTTGCCAGTTGTTCCTGGTGGACATTTACAAGTAGCTCGATGTCCAACTGTCTGACAGTCGGCATTTTCACCACAAAATCCTGGATGACAAATATCAAGACAAAGTTTATTTACACAAGAATTATCAAACGGACACTCGTCAGTGCTCTCACAGCCCACAGGTACAGGACCAGGGGTGGGTGGTGGTGGCGGCTCTGTTACAGGAGGTGGTCTGGGTCTGGGTGTTGGGTGTTCTGCCACTGGGGGCTGACCTGGACTAGTTGGTGCACTAATTGGATGTATTGGTTCTTTTGGTTGTACTGGCGGAAATTCTGCCATGGGAGGCGTCGGTCCAACTGGTCTTTCTGTGACGATGGATACACATGAATGTAAAGGATCTCCTGTGGTTCCTGGAGGACAGGTACAAACTGGACGATGATTCGCGATTCGGCAGTCAGCATCATCTCCACATATACCAAGTCCGCATACATCATAACATAGGTTGTTGACACAGGAATTGTCTGTGGTGCAGTCGTCATTGTTCCCACAAGCGATGGCAATGGAGGGAAGAATAGGAGGTGGTATCGTTGTTGTTGTAAGTGACGGGGGTCTCGTTGTAGGCATTTCAACCAGTGGAGGAGGTGGAGTTATGGTAGGTCCTGGCACAGGTTCAGGTGGTTGATACTGTGGTGTATGTGGTTGTCCTGCTATTGGCGAACTAGTAACAGGTCTATCAGTTGCTAACGAATGGCAACGTTCGGTGGGATTACCTGTAGTTCCCGGCGGACATACACACAGTGGTCGGTGGCCTATAGTTTGACATTCAGCATTCACACCACATAGTTTAGGACTACAAATGTCCATGCAGAGACGATTGATGCAGGTGGTGTCGAAGTTGCACTGATCGTTCTTCTCGCACCCGACTATGATTGGTGGGATGGAAACTGGTGTTGGTGGACGAGATGGAGCGGGCAGTGGAGGTCTAGGTTGGGACGTTTCTGCTATTGGTGGGGGTCGTGAAGTTGTATCTGAAATTGGACGAATTGATTCAAGAGGTGTGAGCGGCACCTCGGTAATGGGAGACACTGTTGTTGAACTTGCAAAAAGTAAAGCTGTGCATTTGATCTGAGGATTTCCAGTTGTACCAGGAGGACAAAGACACACAGGTCTATGACTAACAGTTCTGCAATCAGCATTTTCACCACATATCCCAATGTTGCATGCATCATAGCAGAGCATATTAAGGCAAGTGTTATCAAAATCACAATCATCATTATTTTCACATGCTATAGAAATGAAAGGAATTAGAGGAGAAGGTGGAGGGCTAGACACCGGGGGGTCTGGAGGAGGACGTGTTGGTTGCTCCACCAGAGGAGGAGGTCCTGGACTTGTAGGACCAGCGATGGGATGGATGACAGTCTCCTCTGAAGGAGGCTTATCCCCAGCAACCGGAGGAATGGGTGCAGGAGGTGTCTCTACAGCAAGAGCTGAGCACTTGATATTAGGGTTGCCAGTTGTTCCTGGTGGACATTTACAAGTAGGTCGATGTCCAACTGTCTGACAGTCGGCATTTTCACCGCATAATCCTGGATGACAAATATCAAGACAAAGTTTATTTACACAAGAATTATCAAACGGACACTCGTCAGTGCTCTCACAGCCCACAGGTACAGGACCAGGGGTGGGTGATGGCAGCGGCTCTGTTACAGGAGGTGGTCTGGGTCTGGGTGTTGGGTGGTCTGCCACTGGGGGCTGACCTGGACTAGTTGACTCGGTAACAGGGCGTATTGGGTCACCGGGATAGGCTGGAGGAAATTCGGCAATGGGAGGGTGTGGGGTCACTGGTCTTTCTGTAAGCAGGGACACACACTGCTGAGGAGGAGTGCCCGATGTACCTGGAGGACAGCTACAGACTGGACGATGATTATCGACTTTACACTTGGCATTTTCTCCACAAACACCGAGGCTACACACGTCATAACAGAGATTGTTGATACAAGAGTTGTCCACTGTGCATTCATCATTATTCTGACACGCAATTGCAATATCAGGAATAATCGGAAGGGGCAGAGGTGGTGGCTGCATAGACTCAGTGGGTCTGCTGGTGGGCATCTCTGCCAGAGGAGGAAGTGGTGTAGTGGTGGGACCAACAATGGGAATGATAGTAAGAACATCTGGTGATTTTGGAATCTCTGTCAGAGGAGGAACCGTGGCAGGTCTGTCAGTCATATGAGCAGAGCAATGTCTTGTAGGGTTGCCCGTGGTTCCTGGAGGACATGTACAAGAAGGTCTGTGGCCGAGAGTCTGACAATTGGCGTTTTCTCCACATAAACCTGGATAACACACATCCAGGCAGTAACGATTTACACACGTGTTATCATAAGGACAGTGATCATTACTTTCACACCCGACTATAATAGACGAAGGAGTGGGTACTGGGGGTCTAGGGGTGGTGAGAGGTTCTAGAGGTTCAACGCTGACTTGTTCCGCTAATGGAGGGGGTCTTTCTGAAGAAGGACCGGTTATGGGACGAATAGGAATATGTGGTTGTTGTGGGGGTCGGTGTGTCACAGGGGGCAGAGTAGTTATCCTCTCTGTGGACGTAGCTTTGCAACCAACCTGCGGGTCTCCAGTTGTACCCGGCGGACAAAGACATACAGGTCTATGCTTGACTGAAACACATTGAGCATCATCACCACAGGATTTAAGGCTGCATACATCATAACACAACAAGTTAATACATGAATTGTCCACATCACACTCATCATTGTTCTCACAAGCGATAGGTACTAGAGGAACAATCACGGGTGGAGGAGGTCGCTCTATTGGTGGGTCTGGAGGAGGACGTGTTGGTTGCTCCACCAGAGGAGGAGGTCCTGGACTTGTAGGACCAGCGATGGGATGGATGACAGTCTCTTCTGAAGGAGGCTTATCCCCAGCAACCGGAGGAATGGGTGCAGGAGGTGTCTCTACAGCAAGAGCTGAGCACTTTACAGTCGGGTTGCCAGTTGTACCGGGAGGACATTTACAAAATGGACGATGTTCGCTTGTAACACAGTCGGCATTTTCACCACAAAATCCTGGATGACAAATATCAAGACAAAATTTATTTACACAGGAGTTATCAAACGGACACTCGTCAGTGCTCTCACAGCCCACAGGTACAGGACCAGGGGTGGGTGGTGGTGGCGGCTCTGTTACAGGAGGTGGTCTTGGTCTGGGTGTTGGGTGTTCTGCCACTGGGGGCTGACCTGGACTAGTTGGTGCACTAATTGGGTGAACTGGATCACCTGGTTGAGCTGGCAGGAATTCTGCCATGGGAGGCGTCGGTCCAACTGGTCTTTCAGTGACGATGGATACACATGAATGTAAAGGATCTCCTGTGGTTCCTGGAGGACAGGTACAAACTGGACGATGACTGGTGATCTTGCATTCTGCGTTATCTCCACACACACCAAGACCGCATACATCGTAACATAGGTTGTTGAGGCAGGAATTGTCCGAGGCGCAGTCGTCATTGTTCTCACAAGCAATAACAATAGGAGGAACAACTGGAAGAGGTGGTGGTCTTGGACTGGTGGGCACTGGAGGTGCCGTTGTTGGCAATTCCACGAGAGGTGGTGGGGTAGGAGTGGCAGTTCCTGATGCAGGAACAACTGGATCACCCGGTGGTAAACTTGAGATACCCGCTACAGGTCTGTGGGTAATAGGTCTCTCGGTAGCTAAAGCTGTGCACTTCTCTGTTGGGTTACCTGTCGTGCCTGGTGGACATACACAAGTGGGTCGGTGTCCTAAGGTCTTACAGTCAGCAGCCTCACCACAAAAACCAGGATGACACACGTCCAGGCACAGTCTGTTGATGCAGCTGTTGTCGAAGGGACACTCACCAGTGCTCTCACAACCTATGGGGTTTGGTGGTGGTGTTGGTACTGCAGGAGGCAGTGCAATTGGAGCTTCTGTAGGTCGAGGAACTGGAAGTTGAGCTACTGGTGATGGCGGTGTTGAAGTAGGTCCAGGAACTGGCCGGATAGGTGTGTGACTATCGGGTGGATGTTCAGCTATGGGAGGTACTGTAACAACGAGAGGTCTTTCTGTTGCTATGGCTATGCACCCTACTTGAGGATCTCCTGTTGTCCCTGGTGGGCACAGACACACTGGCCTGTGACTGATAGTCTTACAATCAGATTCATCACCACAAACCCCAAGACTGCATGCATCATAACACAGATTGTTCAAACATGAATTGTCCACATCACATTCATCGTTGTTCTCACAAGCGATAGGTACTAGAGGAACAATCACGGGTGGAGGAGGTCGCTCTATTGGTGGGTCTGGAGGAGGACGTGTTGGTTGCTCCACCAGAGGAGGAGGTCCTGGACTTGTAGGACCAGCGATGGGATGGATGATAGTCTCTTCTGAAGGAGGCTTATCCCCAGCAACCGGAGGAATTGGTGCAGGAGGTGTCTCTACAGCAAGAGCTGAGCACTTGATATTAGGGTTACCACTTGTTCCTGGTGGACATTTACAAGTAGGTCGATGTCCAACTGTCTGACAGTCGGCATTTTCACCACAAAATCCTGGATGACAAATATCAAGACAAAATTTATTTACGCAAGAATTATCAAACGGACACTCGTCAGTGCTTTCACAGCCCACAGGTACAGGACCAGGGGTGGGTGGTCGTGGTGGCTGTGTCACAGAAGGTGGTTTTGGTCTGGGTGTTGGGTGTTCTGCCACTGGGGGCTGACCTGGACTAGTTGGTGCACTAATTGGATGCACTGGATCACCTGGGTGAGCTGGCGGAAATTCTGCCGTGGGAGGCGTCGGTCCAACTGGTCTTTCAGTGACGATGGATACGCATGAATGTAAAGGATCTCCTGTGGTTCCTGGAGGACACGTACAAACTGGACGATGACTGGTGATCTTGCATTCTGCGTTATCTCCACACACACCAAGACCGCATACATCGTAACATAGGTTGTTAAGGCAGGAATTGTCCGAAGCGCAGTCGTCATTGTTCTCACAAGCAATAACAATAGGAGGAACAACTGGAAGAGGTGGTGGTCTTGGACTGGTGGGCACTGGAGGTGCCGTTATTGGCAATTCTACCAGAGGTGGTGGGGTAGGAGTGGTAGTTCCTGATGCAGGAACAACTGGATCACCCGGTGGTAAACTTGAGATACCCGCTACAGGCCTGTGCGTAATAGGTCTCTCGGTAGCTAAAGCCGTGCACCTCTCTGTTGGGTTACCTGTCGTGCCTGGTGGACATACACAAGTGGGTCGGTGTCCTAAGGTCTTACAGTCAGCAGCCTCACCACAAAAACCAGGATGACACACGTCCAGGCACAGTCTGTTGATGCAGCTGTTGTCGAAGGGACACTCATCAGTGCTCTCACAACCTATGGGGTTTGGTGGTGGTGTTGGTACTGCAGGAGGCAGTGCAATTGGAGCTTCTGTAGGTCGAGGAACTGGAAGTTGAGCTACTGGTGATGGCGGTGTTGAAGTAGGTCCAGGAACTGGCCGGATAGGTGTGTGACTATCGGGTGGATGTTCAGCTATGGGAGGCACTGTAACAACGAGAGGTCTTTCTGTTGCTATGGCTATGCACCCTACTTGAGGATCTCCTGTTGTCCCTGGTGGGCACAGACACACTGGCCTGTGACTGATAGTCTTACAATCAGATTCATCACCACAAACCCCAAGACTGCATGCATCATAACACAGATTGTTCAAACATGAATTGTCCACATCACATTCATCGTTGTTCTCACAAGCGATAGGTACTAGAGGAACAATCACGGGTGGAGGAGGTCGCTCTATTGGTGGGTCTGGAGGAGGACGTGTTGGGTGCTCCACCAGAGGAGGAGGTCCTGGACTTGTAGGACCAGCGATGGGATGGATGATAGTCTCTTCTGAAGGAGGCTTATCCCCAGCAACCGGAGGAATTGGTGCAGGAGGTGTCTCTACAGCAAGAGCTGAGCACTTGATATTAGGGTTGCCACTTGTTCCTGGTGGACATTTACAAGTAGGTCGATGTCCAACTGTCTGACAGTCGGCATTATCACCACAAAATCCTGGATGACAAATATCAAGACAAAATTTATTTACGCAAGAATTATCAAACGGACACTCGTCAGTGCTTTCACAGCCCACAGGTACAGGACCAGGGGTGGGTGGTAGTGGTGGCTGTGTCACAGAAGGTGGTTTTGGTCTGGGTGTTGGGTGTTCTGCCACTGGGGGCTGACCTGGACTAGTTGGTGCACTAATTGGATGCACTGGATCACCTGGTTGAGCTGGCGGAAATTCTGCCGTGGGAGGCGTCGGTCCAACTGGTCTTTCAGTGACGATGGATACACATGAATGTAAAGGATCTCCTGTGGTTCCTGGAGGACACGTACAAACTGGACGATGACTGGTGATCTTGCATTCTGCGTTATCTCCACACACACCAAGACCGCATACATCGTAACATAGGTTGTTGAGGCAGGAATTGTCCGAGGCGCAGTCGTCATTGTTCTCACAAGCAATAACAATAGGAGGAACAACTGGAAGAGGTGGTGGTCTTGGACTGGTGGGCACTGGAGGTGCCGTTGTTGGCAATTCCACTAGAGGTGGTGGGGTAGGAGTGGTAGCTCCTGATGCAGGAAAAACTGGATCACCCGGTGGTAAACTTGAGATACCCGCTACAGGTCTGTGGGTAATAGGTTTTTCGGTAGCTAAAGCCGTGCACCTCTCTGTTGGGTTACCTGTCGTGCCTGGTGGACATACGCAAGTGGGTCGGTGTCCTAAGGTCTTACAGTCAGCAGCCTCACCACAAAAACCAGGATGACACACGTCCAGGCACAGTCTGTTGATGCAGCTGTTGTCGAAGGGACACTCACCAGTGCTCTCACAACCTATGGGGTTTGGTGGTGGTGTTGGTACTGCAGGAGGCAGTGCAATTGGAGCTTCTGTAGGTCGAGGAACTGGAAGTTGAGCTACTGGTGATGGCGGTGTTGAAGTAGGTCCAGGAACTGGCCGGATAGGTGTGTGACTATCGGGTGGATGTTCAGCTATGGGAGGTACTGTAACAACGAGAGGTCTTTCTGTTGCTATGGCTATGCACCCTACTTGAGGATCTCCTGTTGTCCCTGGTGGGCACAGACACACTGGCCTGTGACTGATAGTCTTACAATCAGATTCATCACCACAAACCCCAAGACTGCATGCATCATAACACAGATTGTTCAAACATGAATTGTCCACATCACATTCATCGTTGTTCTCACAAGCGATAGGTACTAGAGGAACAATCACGGGTGGAGGAGGTCGCTCTATTGGTGGGTCTGGAGAAGGACGTGTTGGTTGCTCCACCAGAGGAGGAGGTCCTGGACTTGTAGGACCAGCGATGGGATGGATGATAGTCTCTTCTGAAGGAGGCTTATCCCCAGCAACCGGAGGAATTGGTGCAGGAGGTGTCTCTACAGCAAGAGCTGAGCACTTGATATTAGGGTTGCCACTTGTTCCTGGTGGACATTTACAAGTAGGTCGATGTCCAACTGTCTGACAGTCGGCATTATCACCACAAAATCCTGGATGACAAATATCAAGACAAAATTTATTTACGCAAGAATTATCAAACGGACACTCGTCAGTGCTTTCACAGCCCACAGGTACAGGACCAGGGGTGGGTGGTCGTGGTGGCTGTGTCACAGAAGGTGGTTTTGGTCTGGGTGTTGGGTGTTCTGCCACTGGGGGCTGACCTGGACTAGTTGGTGCACTAATTGGATGCACTGGATCACCTGGTTGAGCTGGCGGAAATTCTGCCGTGGGAGGCGTTGGTCCAACTGGTCTTTCAGTGACGATGGATACACATGAATGTAAAGGATCTCCTGTGGTTCCTGGAGGACACGTACAAACTGGACGATGACTGGTGATCTTGCATTCTGCGTTATCTCCACACACACCAAGACCGCATACATCGTAACATAGGTTGTTGAGGCAGGAATTGTCCGAGGCGCAGTCGTCATTGTTCTCACAAGCAATAACAATAGGAGGAACAACTGGAAGAGGTGGTGGTCTTGGACTGGTGGGCACTGGAGGTGCCGTTGTTGGCAATTCCACTAGAGGTGGTGGGGTAGGAGTGGTAGCTCCTGATGCAGGAAAAACTGGATCACCCGGTGGTAAACTTGAGATACCCGCTACAGGTCTGTGGGTAATAGGTTTCTCGGTAGCTAAAGCCGTGCACCTCTCTGTTGGGTTACCTGTCGTGCCTGGTGGACATACGCAAGTGGGTCGGTGTCCTAAGGTCTTACAGTCAGCAGCCTCACCACAAAAACCAGGATGACACACGTCCAGGCACAGTCTGTTGATGCAGCTGTTGTCGAAGGGACACTCACCAGTGCTCTCACAACCTATGGGGTTTGGTGGTGGTGTTGGTACTGCAGGAGGCAGTGCAATTGGAGCTTCTGTAGGTCGAGGAACTGGAAGTTGAGCTACTGGTGATGGCGGTGTTGAAGTAGGTCCAGGAACTGGCCGGATAGGTGTGTGACTATCGGGTGGATGTTCAGCTATGGGAGGAACTGTAACAACGAGAGGTCTTTCTGTTGCTATGGCTATGCACCCTACTTGAGGATCTCCTGTTGTCCCTGGTGGGCACAGACACACTGGCCTGTGACTGATAGTCTTACAATCAGATTCATCACCACAAACCCCAAGACTGCATGCATCATAACACAGATTGTTCAAACATGAATTGTCCACATCACATTCATCGTTGTTCTCACAAGCGATAGGTACTTGAGGAACAATCACGGGTGGAGGAGGTCGCTCTATTGGTGGGTCTGGAGGAGGACGTGTTGGTTGCTCCACCAGAGGAGGAGGTCCTGGACTTGTAGGACCAGCGATGGGATGGATGATAGTCTCTTCTGAAGGAGGCTTATCCCCAGCAACCGGAGGAATTGGTGCAGGAGGTGTCTCTACAGCAAGAGCTGAGCACTTGATATTAGGGTTACCACTTGTTCCTGGTGGACATTTACAAGTAGGTCGATGTCCAACTGTCTGACAGTCGGCATTATCACCACAAAATCCTGGATGACAAATATCAAGACAAAATTTATTTACGCAAGAATTATCAAACGGACACTCGTCAGTGCTTTCACAGCCCACAGGTACAGGACCAGGGGTGGGTGGTCGTGGTGGCTGTGTCACAGAAGGTGGTTTTGGTCTGGGTGTTGGGTGTTCTGCCACTGGGGGCTGACCTGGACTAGTTGGTGCACTAATTGGATGCACTGGATCACCTGGTTGAGCTGGCGGAAATTCTGCCGTGGGAGGCGTTGGTCCAACTGGTCTTTCAGTGACGATGGATACACATGAATGTAAAGGATCTCCTGTGGTTCCTGGAGGACACGTACAAACTGGACGATGACTGGTGATCTTGCATTCTGCGTTATCTCCACACACACCAAGACCGCATACATCGTAACATAGGTTGTTGAGGCAGGAATTGTCCGAGGCGCAGTCGTCATTGTTCTCACAAGCAATAACAATAGGAGGAACAACTGGAAGAGGTGGTGGTCTTGGACTGGTGGGCACTGGAGGTGCCGTTGTTGGCAATTCCACTAGAGGTGGTGGGGTAGGAGTGGTAGCTCCTGATGCAGGAAAAACTGGATCACCCGGTGGTAAACTTGAGATACCCGCTACAGGTCTGTGGGTAATAGGTCTCTCGGTAGCTAAAGCCGTGCACCTCTCTGTTGGGTTACCTGTCGTGCCTGGTGGACATACGCAAGTGGGTCGGTGTCCTAAGGTCTTACAGTCAGCAGCCTCACCACAAAAACCAGGATGACACACGTCCAGGCACAGTCTATTGATGCAGCTGTTGTCGAAGGGACACTCACCAGTGCTCTCACAACCTATGGGGTTTGGTGGTGGTGTTGGTACTGCAGGAGGCAGTGCAATTGGAGCTTCTGTAGGTCGAGGAACTGGAAGTTGAGCTACTGGTGATGGCGGTGTTGAAGTAGGTCCAGGAACTGGCCGGATAGGTGTGTGACTATCGGGTGGGTGTTCAGCTATGGGAGGTACTGTAACAACGAGAGGTCTTTCTGTTGCTATGGCTATGCACCCTACTTGAGGATCTCCTGTTGTCCCTGGTGGGCACAGACACACTGGCCTGTGACTGATAGTCTTACAATCAGATTCATCACCACAAACCCCAAGACTGCATGCATCATAACACAGATTGTTCAAACATGAATTGTCCACATCACATTCATCGTTGTTCTCACAAGCGATAGGTACTAGAGGAACAATCACGGGTGGAGGAGGTCGCTCTATTGGTGGATCTGGAGGAGGACGTGTTGGTTGCTCCACCAGAGGAGGAGGTCCTGGACTTGTAGGACCAGGAATGGGCAGGATGACAGTTTCTTCTGAGGGAGGCTTATCCCCAGCAACCGGAGGAATTGGTGCAGGAGGTGTCTCTACAGCAAGAGCTGAGCACTTGATATTAGGGTTACCACTTGTTCCTGGTGGACATTTACAAGTAGGTCGATGTCCAACTGTCTGACAGTCGGCATTATCACCACAAAATCCTGGATGACAAATATCAAGACAAAATTTATTTACGCAAGAATTATCAAACGGACACTCGTCAGTGCTTTCACAGCCCACAGGTACAGGACCAGGGGTGGGTGGTCGTGGTGGCTGTGTCACAGAAGGTGGTTTTGGTCTGGTTGTTGGGTGTTCTGCCACTGGGGGCTGATCTGGACTAGTTGGTGCACTAATTGGATGCACTGGATCACCTGGTTGAGCTGGCGGAAATTCTGCCGTGGGAGGCGTCGGTCCAACTGGTATTTCAGTGACGATGGATACACATGAATGTAAAGGATCTCCTGTGGTTCCTGGAGGACACGCACAAACTGGACGATGACTGGTGATCTTGCATTCTGCGTTATCTCCACACACACCAAGACCGCATACATCGTAACATAAGTTGTTGAGACAGGAATTGTCCGAGGCGCAGTCGTCATTGTTCTCACAAGCAATAACAATAGGAGGAACAACTGGAAGAGGTGGTGGTCTTGGACTGGTGGGCACTGGAGGTGCCGTTGTTGGCAATTCTACCAGAGGTGGTGGGGTAGGAGTGGTAGTTCCTGATGCAGGAACAACTGGATCACCCGGTGGTAAACTTGAGATACCCGCTACAGGCCTGTGGGTAATAGGTCTCTCGGTAGCTAAAGCCGTGCACCTCTCTGTTGGGTTACCTGTCGTGCCTGGTGGACATACACAAGTGGGTCGGTGTCCTAAGGTCTTACAGTCAGCAGCCTCACCACAAAAACCAGGATGACACACGTCCAGGCACAGTCTGTTGATGCAGCTGTTGTCGAAGGGACACTCATCAGTGCTCTCACAACCTATGGGGTTTGGTGGTGGTGTTGGTACTGCAGGAGGCAGTGCAATTGGAGCTTCTGTAGGTCGAGGAACTGGAAGTTGAGCTACTGGTGATGGTGGTGTTGAAGTAGGTCCAGGAACTGGCCGGATAGGTGTGTGACTATCGGGTGGATGTTCAGCTATGGGAGGCACTGTAACAACGAGAGGTCTTTCTGTTGCTATGGCTATGCACCCTACTTGAGGATCTCCTGTTGTCCCTGGTGGGCACAGACACACTGGCCTGTGACTGATAGTCGTACAATCAGCTTCATCACCACAAACCCCAAGACTGCATGCATCATAGCACAGCTTGTTCAAACATGAATTGTCCACATCACATTCATCGTTGTTCTCACAAGCGATAGGTACTAGAGGAACAATCACGGGTGGAGGAGGTCGCTCTATTGGTGGGTCTGGAGGAGGACGTGTTGGTTGCTCCACCAGAGGAGGAGGTCCTGGACTTGTAGGACCAGCAATGGGATGGATGATAGTTTCTTCTGAGGGAGGCTTATCCCCAGCAACCGGAGGAATGGGTGCAGGAGGTGTCTCTACAGCAAGAGCTGAACACTTGATATTAGGGTTGCCACTTGTTCCTGGTGGACATTTACAAGTAGGTCGATGTCCAATTGTCTGACAGTCGGCATTTTCACCACAAAATCCTGGATAACAAATATCAAGACAAAGTTTATTTACACAGGAGTTATCAAACGGACACTCGTCAGTGCTCTCACAGCCCACAGGTAGAGGACCAGGGGTGGGTGGTGGCGGCGGCTCTGTTACTGGAGGTGGTCTGGGTCTGGGTGTTGGGTGTTCTGCCACTGGGGGCTGACCTGGACTCGATGGTGCACTAATTGGATGCACTGGATCACCTGGTTGAGGTGGCGGAAATTCTGCCATGGGAGGCGTCGGTCCAACTGGTCTTTCCGTGACGATGGATACACATGAATGTAAAGGATCTCCTGTGGTTCCTGGAGGACAGGTACAAACTGGACGATGACTGGTGATCTTGCATTCTGCGTTATCTCCACACACACCAAGACCGCATACATCGTAACATAGGTTGTTGAGACAGGAATTGTCCGAGGCGCAGTCGTCATTGTTCTCACAAGCAATAACAATAGGAGGAACAACTGGAAGAGGTGGTGGTCTTGGACTGGTGGGCACTGGAGGTGCCGTTGTTGGTAATTCTACCAGAGGTGGTGGGGTAGGAGTGGTAGTTCCTGATGCAGGAACAACTGGATCACCCGGTGGTAAATTTGAGATACCGGCTACAGGCCTGTGGGTAATAGGTCTCTCGGTAGCTAAAGCCGTGCACCTCTCTGTTGGGTTACCTGTCGTGCCTGGTGGACATACACAAGTGGGTCGGTGTCCTAAGGTCTTACAGTCAGCAGCCTCACCACAAAAACCAGGATGACACACGTCCAGGCACAGTCTGTTGATGCAGCTGTTGTCGAAGGGACACTCATCAGTGCTCTCACAACCTATGGGGTTTGGTGGTGGTGTTGGTACTGCAGGAGGCAGTGCAATTGGAGCTTCTGTAGGTCGAGGAACTGGAAGTTGAGCTACTGGTGATGGCGGTGTTGAAGTAGGTCCAGGAACTGGCCGGATAGGTGTGTGACTATCGGGTGGATGTTCAGCTATGGGAGGTACTGTAACAACGAGAGGTCTTTCTGTTGCTATGGCTATGCACCCTACTTGAGGATCTCCTGTTGTCCCTGGTGGGCACAGACACACTGGCCTGTGACTGATAGTCGTACAATCAGCTTCATCACCACAAACCCCAAGACTGCATGCATCATAACACAGCTTGTTCAAACATGAATTGTCCACATCACATTCATCGTTGTTCTCACAAGCGATAGGTACTAGAGGAACAATCACGGGTGGAGGAGGTCGCTCTATTGGTGGGTCTGGAGGAGGACGTGTTGGTTGCTCCACCAGAGGAGGAGGTCCTGGACTTGTAGGACCAGCAATGGGATGGATGATAGTTTCTTCTGAGGGAGGCTTATCCCCAGCAACCGGAGGAATGGGTGCAGGAGGTGTCTCTACAGCAAGAGCTGAGCACTTGATATTAGGGTTGCCACTTGTTCCTGGTGGACATTTACAAGTTGGTCGATGTCCAATTGTCTGACAGTCGGCATTTTCACCACAAAATCCTGGATAACAAATATCAAGACAAAGTTTATTTACACAGGAGTTATCAAACGGACACTCGTCAGTGCTCTCACAGCCCACAGGTAGAGGACCAGGGGTGGGTGGTGGCGGCGGCTCTGTTACAGGAGGTGGTCTGGGTCTGGGTGTTGGGTGTTCTGCCACTGGGGGCTGACCTGGACTAGTTGGTGCACTAATTGGATGAACTGGATCTCCTGGTTGAGCTGGCGGAAATTCTGCCATGGGAGGCGTCGGTCCAACTGGTCTTTCTGTGACGATGGATACACATGAATGTAAAGGATCTCCTGTGGTTCCTGGAGGACAGGTACAAACTGGACGATGACTGGTGATCTTGCATTCTGCGTTATCTCCACACACACCAAGACCGCATACATCGTAACATAGGTTGTTGAGACAGGAATTGTCCGAGGCGCAGTCGTCATTGTTCTCACAAGCAATAACAATAGGAGGAACAACTGGAAGAGGTGGTGGTCTTGGACTGGTGGGCACTGGAGGTGCCGTTGTTGGCATTTCTACCAGAGGTGGTGGGGTAGGAGTGGTAGTTCCTGATGCAGGAACAACTGGATCACCCGGTGGTAAACTTGAGATACCCGCTACAGGCCTGTGGGTAATAGGTCTCTCGGTAGCTAAAGCCGTGCACCTCTCTGTTGGGTTACCTGTCGTGCCTGGTGGACATACACAAGTGGGTCGGTGTCCTAAGGTCTTACAGTCAGCAGCCTCACCACAAAAACCAGGATGACACACGTCCAGGCACAGTCTGTTGATGCAGCTGTTGTCGAAGGGACACTCATCAGTGCTCTCACAACCTATGGGGTTTGGTGGTGGTGTTGGTACTGCAGGAGGCAGTGCAATTGGAGCTTGTGTAGGTCGAGGAACTGGAAGTTGAGCTATTGGTGATGGCGGTGTTGAAGTAGGTCCAGGAACTGGCCGGATAGGTGTGTGACTATCGGGTGGATGTTCAGCTATGGGAGGTACTGTAACAACGAGAGGTCTTTCTGTTGCTATGGCTATGCACCCTACTTGAGGATCTCCTGTTGTCCCTGGTGGGCACAGACACACTGGCCTGTGACTGATAGTCGTACAATCAGCTTCATCACCACAAACCCCAAGACTGCATGCATCATAACACAGCTTGTTCAAACATGAATTGTCCACATCACATTCATCGTTGTTCTCACAAGCGATAGGTACTAGAGGAACAATCACGGGTGGAGGAGGTCGCTCTATTGGTGGATCTGGAGGAGGACGTGTTGGTTGCTCCACCAGAGGAGGAGGTCCTGGACTTGTAGGACCAGGAATGGGCTGGATGACAGTTTCTTCTGAGGGAGGCTTATCCCCAGCAACCGGAGGAATTGGTGCAGGAGGTGTCTCTACAGCAAGAGCTGAGCACTTGATATTAGGGTTACCACTTGTTCCTGGTGGACATTTACAAGTAGGTCGATGTCCAACTGTCTGACAGTCGGCATTATCACCACAAAATCCTGGATGACAAATATCAAGACAAAATTTATTTACGCAAGAATTATCAAACGGACACTCGTCAGTGCTCTCACAGCCCACAGGTACAGGAGCAGGGGTGGGTGGTGGTGGCGGCTCTGTTACAGGAGGTGGTCTGGGTCTGGGTGTTTGGTGTTCTGCCACTGGGGGCTGACCTGGACTAGTTGGTGCACTAATTGGATGAACTGGATCACCTGGTTGAGCTGGCGGAAATTCTGCCATGGGAGGCGTCGGTCCAACTGGTCTTTCAGTGACGATGGATACACATGAATGTAAAGGATCTCCTGTGGTTCCTGGAGGACAGGTACAAACTGGACGATGACTGGTGATCTTGCATTCTGCGTCATCTCCACACACACCAAGACCGCATACATCGTAACATAGGTTGTTGAGGCAGGAATTGTCCGAGGCGCAGTCGTCATTGTTCTCACAAGCAATAACAATAGGAGGAACAACTGGAAGAGGTGGTGGTCTTGGACTGGTGGGCACTGGAGGTGCCGTTGTTGGCAATTCTACCAGAGGTGGTGGGGTAGGAGTGGTAGTTCCTGATGCAGGAACAACTGGATCACCCGGTGGTAAACTTGAGATACCCGCTACAGGTCTGTGGGTAATAGGTCTCTCGGTAGCTAAAGCCGTGCACCTCTCTGTTGGGTTACCTGTCGTGCCTGGTGGACATACACAAGTGGGTCGGTGTCCTAAGGTCTTACATTCAGCAGCCTCACCACAAAAACCAGGATGACACACGTCCAGGCACAGTCTGTTGATGCAGCTGTTGTCGAAGGGACACTCATCAGTGCTCTCACAACCTATGGGGTTTGGTGGTGGTGTTGGTACTGCAGGAGGCAGTGCAATTGGAGCTTGTGTAGGTCGAGGAACTGGAAGTTGAGCTATTGGTGATGGCGGTGTTGAAGTAGGTCCAGGAACTGGCCGGATAGGTGTGTGACTATCGGGTGGATGTTCAGCTATGGGAGGTACTGTAACAACGAGAGGTCTTTCTGTTGCTATGGCTATGCACCCTACTTGAGGATCTCCTGTTGTCCCTGGTGGGCACAGACACACTGGCCTGTGACTGATAGTCGTACAATCAGCTTCATCACCACAAACCCCAAGACTGCATGCATCATAACACAGCTTGTTCAAACATGAATTGTCCACATCACATTCATCGTTGTTCTCACAAGCGATAGGTACTAGAGGAACAATCACGGGTGGAGGAGGTCGCTCTATTGGTGGATCTGGAGGAGGACGTGTTGGTTGCTCCACCAGAGGAGGAGGTCCTGGACTTGTAGGACCAGGAATGGGCTGGATGACAGTTTCTTCTGAGGGAGGCTTATCCCCAGCAACCGGAGGAATTGGTGCAGGAGGTGTCTCTACAGCAAGAGCTGAGCACTTGATATTAGGGTTGCCACTTGTCCCTGGTGGACATTTACAAGTAGGTCGATGTCCAATTGTCTGACAGTCGGCATTTTCACCACAAAATCCTGGATAACAAATATCAAGACAAAGTTTATTTACACAGGAGTTATCAAACGGACACTCGTCAGTGCTCTCACAGCCCACAGGTACAGGAGCAGGGGTGGGTGGTGGTGGCGGCTCTGTTACAGGAGGTGGTCTGGGTCTGGGTGTTTGGTGTTCTGCCACTGGGGGCTGACCTGGACTAGTTGGTGCACTAATTGGATGAACTGGATCACCTGGTTGAGCTGGCGGAAATTCTGCCATGGGAGGCGTCGGTCCAACTGGTCTTTCAGTGACGATGGATACACATGAATGTAAAGGATCTCCTGTGGTTCCTGGAGGACAGGTACAAACTGGACGATGACTGGTGATCTTGCATTCTGCGTCATCTCCACACACACCAAGACCGCATACATCGTAACATAGGTTGTTGAGGCAGGAATTGTCCGAGGCGCAGTCGTCATTGTTCTCACAAGCAATAACAATAGGAGGAACAACTGGAAGAGGTGGTGGTCTTGGACTGGTGGGCACTGGAGGTGCCGTTGTTGGCAATTCTACCAGAGGTGGTGGGGTAGGAGTGGTAGTTCCTGATGCAGGAACAACTGGATCACCCGGTGGTAAACTTGAGATACCCGCTACAGGTCTGTGGGTAATAGGTCTCTCGGTAGCTAAAGCCGTGCACCTCTCTGTTGGGTTACCTGTCGTGCCTGGTGGACATACACAAGTGGGTCGGTGTCCTAAGGTCTTACAGTCAGCAGCCTCACCACAAAAACCAGGATGACACACGTCCAGGCACAGTCTGTTGATGCAGCTGTTGTCGAAGGGACACTCATCAGTGCTCTCACAACCTATGGGGTTTGGTGGTGGTGTTGGTACTGCAGGAGGCAGTGCAATTGGAGCTTCTGTAGGTCGAGGAACTGGAAGTTGAGCTACTGGTGATGGCGGTGTTGAAGTAGGTCCAGGAACTGGCCGGATAGGTGTGTGACTATCGGGTGGATGTTCAGCTATGGGAGGTACTGTAACAACGAGAGGTCTTTCTGTTGCTATGGCTATGCACCCTACTTGAGGATCTCCTGTTGTCCCTGGTGGGCACAGACACACTGGCCTGTGAGTGATAGTCTTACAATCAGATTCATCACCACAAACCCCAAGACTGCATGCATCATAACACAGCTTGTTCAAACATGAATTGTCCACATCACATTCATCGTTGTTCTCACAAGCGATAGGTACTAGAGGAACAATCACGGGTGGAGGAGGTCGCTCTATTGGTGGGTCTGGAGGAGGACGTGTTGGTTGCTCCACCAGAGGAGGAGGTCCTGGACTTGTAGGACCAGGAATGGGATGGATGATAGTTTCTTCTGCGGGAGGCTTATCCCCAGCAACCGGAGGAATTGGTGCAGGAGGTGTGTCTACAGCAAGAGCTGAGCACTTGATATTAGGGTTGCCACTTGTTCCTGGTGGACATTTACAAGTAGCTCGATGTCCAACTGTCTGACAGTCGGCATTTTCACCACAAAATCCTGGATGACAAATATCAAGACAAAGTTTATTTACGCAAGAATTATCAAACGGACACTCGTCAGTGCTCTCACAGCCCACAGGTACAGGACCAGGGGTGGGTGGTCGTGGCGGCTGTGTCACAGAAGGTGGTCTGGGTGTGGGTGTTGGGTGTTCTGCCACTGGGGGCAAACCTGGACTTGTTGTTGCTGAAACAGGATGTATATGTCCAAAGTCTTTAGGTTCCAGTGTTCCTACTATTGGTGGTGTCATAGTTGGTCTCTCTGTTACCAATGCTATACATTTTCCCGTGGGATCTCCAGTGGTCCCTGGTGGACAAGTACACACTGGACGATGTTTTGCGACTTTACAGTTGGCATTTTCTCCGCAGATGCCTAAAGAACAAACATCAAAGCACAGTTTGTTATAGCACGTATTATCCACGGTGCAATCATCATTATTTTCACATGCAATTACAATAGGAGAAACGATGGGAGGCATATGTATTTGCGGCATTTCCTGTGGGGGACGACTAGTGGGTGGTTCTACAACTAATGGAGGGGGCATCGTATGCAAGGGGCCAGGAAGAGGCCGGATTGGAGGTGAAGGGCTTGTGGGTTGTTTTCCAGCAACTGGTGGAAGTTGTGTTGGGACTTCCTCTGTTAGTAAGGCAGTGCATTTTATAGTTGGGTTTCCAGAGGTTCCTGGAGGGCATGAGCAAGTTGGTCGATTGGCAAAGGTTTGACAGTGTGCGTTGTCGGCACATAGCGAAGGACTACACACGTCACCACAGAGACGGTTGATGCAGGTGTTATCGAATGGGCAGTCGTCATTGCTTTCGCATCCGACGGTTATGGGTAATGTTGTGTGGTGGACAGTTGTGGGTTGTGTATAAATCTTTTCTGGTGCTCTGGTAGTGGTAGGGGCAGCCACAGGCGAGGGTGTGGTATGTCTTGTGCCCTCCTGTGGACGGATGAGCACGTCTGGTACAGAAGGTTGGGTGTCTGCGAGAGGGCGAAGCGTGGTGGGTGGAGCTTTCGTTGCTACAGCTATGCACTTGACATATGGATCGCCGACAGTCCCTGGAGGGCAAGAGCACTCGGGGAAGTTATGGTGGATATGACAGTCTGCGTTGCTGCCACAATAGCCTCGACTGCAAACATCTACACACAATTTATTTACACACGTGGTGCTGTAGTAGCAATCGGCTGTACTCTCACAACCAATGGTGATTGGAGGTGGAAGAGGTAGGAATGGTGGTGGCGGCCTGGGAGTAAGAGGCCTTTCGCGTTGGGGAGTGGGAAATTCGGCTATTGGTCCCTTTGTTGTGGTGGTCATGGAAATAGGCCGAGGCAGGGTAGTAGACGGTAGAGGGGGTCTCTCCACGAGAGGAGGGAGACGTTCACAGTCATAGCCAGAGCCTGTGAAGCCCAGAAAGCAGGTACACACGGGGAAGTGCTTGAGGGTCTCACATTGGGCAAGGGGTGAACATGGATTAAATACGATGCAGGGATTGACACATTTGCGCTGGGCACAAGCCTTGTTGTCAGGACAGTCCCGATCTGTGAGACACTGGGGTGGAGGAGTGGCTGGTAACGGCTCCTTGCACTCGATGAATGGGTTGCCCACAAATCCTGGCTGACAGTAACACACAGGCTGGTGGTTTTCGCCACGACATAAGGCATTGCGACTACGGCACGGGTTAGTCACACTGCACACTGGCACACAGTCAAAGTTGTTACACATCTCGTCTACGTCACATTCAAAGTCTCGAGTACACTGAAGGTCAACTGCGTGGCTCGGGGGCCGAGTGGCCACCCCTGGTCTGACAGTCGTATGAGTGGGATATTCAGCAATAGGTGAGGGAATGGTAGAGGTGGTGGGCAGCTCACAATAATATCCGTTGCCAATATAACCCTGAATGCACCTACATTGTGGAAGATGAGAGACAACGGTGCACTCGGCCAGGTGGGAACACGGATTGGCCACCTGGCACGGACTAACGCACCGACGTTCAGCACAGGCTTTTTCCTGTGGACACTCGACGTCTGCCAAGCAGTCAGGCCTGGGAGTGGTGGTGGTCGGGTTGCAGCGTGTTTGTGGATTACCCTGGAACCCTGGGGGACACTTGCAGACTGGCCGGTGCTGGATGACGGTACACTCGGCCCCGGTAGCACAAGGGTGCTCACCCCTGCATGGGTCGATGCATCGCTCGTTGATGCAGGTCCGCGATGGGGAGCAGTGTGAGTTAGACTTACACTCAGTGGGTGGGAGTGGGGGAGAGGATGGGACAGTTGGAGGATGGAAGGGTCGGGAGGGTGGGGTCGAGGGGGTGACTACAAGCAGGGGAGAAGGAGGAATGATCGGGGAACACCCTCGCTCGGGGTTGCCCGTGTAACCTGGGAGACAATAGCATATAGGAACATTGTTAATAACTCGACATTCAGTGTTAAAGCCGCATGCATTCAGGGAGCATTGGACGAGCTTCGTCGGTGCTGAAAAACAGTTATGGATCATGCAATTAGCACATGCACTAGGTAGGTACACTTTAAAGTTTGTACATTATGATACATGCTCCTTATTCGAAAACTTCTCGATGCAAAAAAATATCATGAAACTTGAAAACATAGAGCAAAAAACATGCTAGCGCCAGGCAAGATATGCCATGCAAAATGACATGCTCAATCATATGGCATTTCATGCTAAAAAGAATTTCATGCTTCTGATGGAAATATAATAAACACGGCTTTATGGCTTTCGTGCAGAGAAAAAACATCTTTATATGACAGACATATACAGTACATATAAGAAAACAATAACCAGGCCCAAAGCAGTTCAGGGAGGGTACTTACCACGCACGCACTCGACCTTTGGGTTGCCATCATATCTGCGAGGACAGGTGCAAATAGCCTGGTGGTTGACGGCATCACAGACAGCGTTCAGACCGCAGGTGCCAGGTTGGCAGGGGTCGCGGCACTTCTGGTTGACACACGCCAGGTACTTGGGGCAGTCTGAGTTGATGGTACACTCGACTCGACACTCCAAGTAGGGGTTGCCGAAGTAGTTCGGGAAACAAGTACACACAGCTTGCCCATTCTCCTTCACAGCACAGTTGGTGTTGGAGCCGCACGGTGAGGGGTTGCACGGGTCGACAGGGCTCTCTTCAAAGACCACATAACGTTAAGAACCAGAACTACTGGACCCAGACTCACCTAGACTCAGTTTGTTTTGTCTCCAAACTGGTGTTTAGTGGAAGTTCTTATTTCAGTATATTTTCGGTGCCAAATTGGACGTTCTATTTGTGGTTCACCTTTAGTTGGGTGAGTGTTTACGTGTCCAGTTGTAAGAGAATCTTAATCAATGAACCTTTGAGAATCTGGGCCCTACGTTGCCAAGTCATCCCAGTACTGGTATGACCTGTCTATACTAAATTACAATACATATTAAATTACATAAATAAATGGATAACTACAAATGACAATTTTGGAATTGAAGATTAAATTTTCTCATTTTAATGAGATGTTTGTTGACGTGTCAGTAATCAGTGTAAACAGCTCCGTGAACACGACAGCTAAGTGACTCACTCACTCACCGAGATAACTTTCTGAACCCCTAGCCGTCAATGTTTAGTCTGTTGTGTTTTGATTTAGTATGCGCTCGCTTAACTTAACAATACCAAGTGTTGTATTCAATAAGGATGCCCAAGATCTGCTTTATATAAGAACATGTGTGGAGTATTTCTACCAGTTGTCATGGTACCTTTCTCTCACCTTTGTATACTGATCCTATACTACTGCCTGTATCTGTACACCGTATCAATGTAAGCCAAGACAATAACACTGGTAGGTAGATTAAAAAACAACAAAAACAAACGTAACGGAGGTGACCAAAATAGAGAGGACTCACCTTTCTTAATTTCACAAGCCACAAGAGGGTCTCCCGTGAGGCCCTCGGCACAGGTGCACAGAGGGTTGTGACCAAAGACGTTACAATCGGCCCCACTCCCACACACGCCCACGCACGGGTCCACGCACTTCTGGTTGACACACGCCTGGCTCACAAGGCAGTCCGAGTTAATGGTGCATTCGGGTTTACAGCCCACGTCAGGGTTGCCAACGTACCCAGGGACGCAGGAGCAGACGGCCCTATCCACCATCACCCGGCAGTTGGTGTATGATCCACACGGTGTAGGGTTACACGGGTCAAGGGGGGTGCGAACTGTAACACCATTAACAACATCATTACTACTATAAGCAACAATAATATGAGTAATAATAATTATTCAAGTCAATAATATTAAAACAAATAATACAAGTAATCTATATCTTTTAATGCCTTGTGTCTCGTTACCTCCGTCAGGAACACATCACATACCGAGTCCTCAATTAATATTTCAGCCATCTAAAAGTGTTGACATGCATGAAAAAACACCTGAGAAAAATGGAAGAATTGTACCAGCTTACTATGAGAAACATGTTGACTAGGATTAAGCATTAAGTTTGTCTTAGCTGTTGTATGACTTATAAGCGAGACACTGTTCGTTCACAGCAGAGAAGGGTCGCCGTGATGCACAACTAAACGGTGAAGCACGGAAGAAGCACTTACTTGGCTCGCAGCGGACGAAGGGGTCACCTGTCATGGTCCTCTGGCAGGAACACACAGGGTTGTGGTTGACGATATCACAGATGGCATCAATGCCACAGGTGCCAGGACAAGGATCTTCGCAACGTTGGTTGACACACGCGAGGTACTTAGGGCACTGGGAGTTGATGACGCATTCGGGACGGCAGTTGTTGTATGGGTTCCCAAAGTATCCAGGTTTACATGTACACACACCACGAGTTCCTTGGACACGACAGTCGGCGTTGGGGCCACAAATGCCCTCCCTGCAGGGGTCAACAAACTCCTTGGGAGGCACCACCGTCGACACAGCTGTAACACACATAATAAACATGTTAGGACATTGACAGTAGGTATAGAAGAATGGCCCACACCTGTGTGTAACACCTATAAGGTATATCAGGGGCAAGGAGGAGGGGTCAGGTCTTACCAAGTGGGATACGGGTGCACCGAACGAAAGGTTCGCCTGTGAACCCTGGAACACAGGTGCACACCGGGGAGTGGTTGATGACGCGGCATTCTGCGTTGGTGCCACACACCCCGGGACACGGATCAATGCACTTTTGTCTGTTACATGCCATCGTGGCCGGACAATCGCGGTTGACGACACAAATTGGGCGACAATTTGGCGGGGCACCAATGAAGCCCGGAAGACAGGTGCACACGGGGCGGTCTACTACCTCCCTGCAGTCGGCATTGGGGCCACACACCTCACACAGGTCCTCTAGCTCCTCGGACGAGCCCTCGTCTAGAAAGGGGAAGTGTGACATTTGCACAGGGTCATGCAGGAACAAATGTGTTTTATAGAAAGATGTAGATCAGTATTTAGTAAAGTTAGCGTGCACTATTGAGAACAATTATATAAGTCAAGAAACAAGGAGGCATAATAGATGTTGTCATACCCGGCCTAGGGAAGCATCTCTCGTAAGGACTGCCGGTGTAACCAGACGGACACGTGCAAATAGGGGTATGGTTGGGTACTCTGCACTCTGCATTGATGCCACAAGTGCCTGGACATGGGTCGATACACTTGTCATTAACACAAGCCAGGCCAGAGTCACATTGTGAGTCAGCTGAGCAGGAGGGTCGACAGGCAGTGTATGGATCACCAAAGTACCCTGCGATACACTGGCACACGCCCTGGTGACACTCAGCCAAGGTGCCACATGGAGATGGATCGCAGGGGTCAGTGGTCAGGGGAGGCGCAGGTGGTGAAGTCTCAGCTGTTGGGACACACATACCCGCCGGTCACAACACAAGTACTCGTTACTGTATTAGCATTATTTTAACATATATCATGCACTAGTAAAGGGAGACAGACATGAAGGAAAGCTTACATATAGTTGGTGAAGGACTGCAGGCTGTGTAGGCGTCTCCTGTGTACTCGAGGGGACACATGCACACAGGCTTATGCATGATCACGTGACACTCTGCCCTCACCCCACACAAACCCGTGCAGGGGTCAACGCACTCATTCCTCTCACACGCCTTGTTCCTCCCACAGTCAGAGTCCACCACGCACTCGAGGCGGCACTCAACATAAGGGTTGCCGAACATCGGCGGCGGACACGAACACTCGAAGTACTGGCCTTGGGGCGAGCATTGTGCATTCTGACCACACGGATTGGGCGTACAGGGGCGTGGGGGTGTGGTGACCTCCGGGCGTGGTGGGGAGGTGGGGAGAGGGGTGATCACAATAACGGGGCGAGTTGTGGTCGCTGTAACATTCAGATTTATTATGTGAGAAACTTTGGGAGGGAGGGAAGAGCACCTTACACACACACACACACACACACAATATTTTGACATGTTGAAGTTTATTATAAGAAGTATGGCAACAAAATGTAGGGGTAAACATGAGTGTCCTGCGCGTGGGGTGTCCGTAAGTGGAGAAGACGTGATCAAGGTAGCGAGGCTCGTGTGGAGGTCTGAACCAGATACTGTACAGTGAGACACAAACAACCCTTAACTGATATCCTTTATCAATTACCTTCTAAGCTCTCACTGTCATTCTACCTACTTCTTGTACTGTCATTCAAATGTGACTAAAGTTATTTATTCACACATTACCACCAAAACCTTACACCCGTTACTTATGAGATCATGTTAGCGGTTGTGTGTGTGTAAAGGTATTAATAGTGTGTACATGGGTAGCAACAATCAATGGCAAGCCAACTTTAATTTTTTGTTCAAAGGTTTTTTCTAAATTGAAATAACATTGATTTTTGCACACACATACACACACACACACACACACACACACACACACACACACACACACACACACACACACACACACACACACACACCAGATCCATCGACAGTTTCATGTAATGAACTATAGTTGTAGAGCCAAATGTTGGGTCTCTGTAAACTGTGAATGTATTGACAGGTTACATATACTCTGTTGGTCAATGACGGGATGTGTTACAAGCCAACCATAACGCGTCTTCACTACCACAAGTAATACTGTACAGGGATCAATATCTCCACATCTTTTTTGACAATCTCGTGGTAACTGATTCTTCTACTTTATTGTACTGCTAATGTTAATAAAAATAGGTAAAGGTTGGACACCCCAGGCGAGAGACAACGACAGTGAACGGGGTCTTACTGAGCAGAGCACACTGGATGTAGGGGTCACCACTGTACCCGGCAGGACACGAACACAGAGGGTTGTGATTCACCACTTGACACTGTGCCTGGCGACCACAGGTGCCCACACAAGGATCTACACATTTCTCCTTCACACACGCCAGGTACTTGGGGCAGTCCGAATTGGTGACACACTCTGGGTGGCACTGCGGCGGGGCACCATAGTAGCCGGCCACACACTCACACACAGGCCGCTGTCGCACCACCCGGCAAGTGGAGAAGGGTCCACAGGGGTTGGGGAGACACGGGTTGGGACGCTCTGTCTGGGCTAGTGAGGCGGTGGACGAAACTCGGGTTAAGAATTGGGAGGTGAGGACAGCGTAGGAATCTATATCGTTTGTTCATAATTTTTTAGTTAACTTTTAAAGATTGAAAACACTTTAATGCAGTTTATTTCTAAGGGCAGGAAGCAAAATAATTTCACGTACGTTTAGGTAAGTACATGTGTATGGACGGATGCTATGACTATGTGTCTATGTATATATTCTCACATTACACTAACCCGTAATGTAATGTAAAGTGAGAAAACAATTTACAGTTGGCTGTACTGCCATACTGAGCCTAAGTATAACGTCTTCATAATCGTGTGTACAGAAGACGACTGAGGAAATTTTGAAGACAAATTTGTTGGTACCTGTGTTATAGAGACGTAAGCGAGTGACGTCACACCACCTTCATGTTTACCTAAACGAATGCGACAAAGTTGAAGACTCACAGATATAAACATTTAATTTCCCCTCATAAGTTAAGAAAGTGCATCTACCTGTGTCTTTTAATCTACGACACAAACAACAAAATGCAGTCAAAATGCAGTAGAACTTTTACTTGAGACATTACTGAAAATAAATGTGTTCTTTGATTCACAATTAGTTGAAAAAAAATTATGTTGAAATTATTAAGAGTGGGGAGGCAGGTGAGCACTTGTTGTTGACACTCACTCTCTTTATCTGGGACGCGACAGGTGACGTACGGGTTGCCTTGGTAGCCCGAAAGACAAGTGCAAATAGGGCTGTGGTTGATGGTGTCACACTCGGCGTTGGTGCCACAGGTACCAGGACATGGGTCAATGCACTTCAAGTTACGGCAGGCTTGGTCGCTGGCGCAGTCAGTGTTCACAATACACTCGGGGCGACACTCTGTGTAGGGGTCGCCGAAGTAGTCACGGACACACTGGCACCTGTAGGAGCTGCTGCCATCTCTCTCGCACCTGGCGTTGAGCCCGCACGGGGGCGGAGAGCAGGGGTCGTCAGGGGTCTCGGGAGCTGAAGGAGACGCCACTTATCATGAAGGTCTCACACACACACACACACACACACACACACACACACACACACAATCGTTAAGAACAAAGCACAGACTCAGTTGAGTGAATTGTGTGATCATTAAGACTAAGAAAATAGATATAAGTTGAGTTAAGTAAACTTGTGAGGAACATTAAGAAACAAAGATGTAGTCTAGTTTAGCTCTAAGGTGAGAACATTAGAGATATAATTATGATGCAAAGTTCTGGAATGTTACACGAGACAATCGGGTGCACACACAGGTAGTTTTATGAACATTAGGCAATCTGAGATTAAACATGCAATTGGCTGTAAAGAAGCATGCGAGTGAGAAGTAAGGGGCTTACTGGTGGTGGCGAGGACACAGCGTGAGAATGGGTCGCCCGTGAGGTGAGGTGGACAGGTGCACGAGGGACTGTGGTGAGACACACGACACTCGGCGTTCACCCCACATGCCCCGGGACACGGGTCTACGCACTTATTGCGAGAACACGCCTTATCGCGAGCACAGTCTGAGTTAACCACACAGTCGTGTCGACAAATATCGTAGGGGTTACCCGTCAGTCCAGGCTTACACGTGCACACAGCTACACCTGCCTTCTCGGTGCAGTCTGCTCCACGACCACAAGGGTCTGGCACACACGGGTCCTCCTGGGAAGGACTCACAGCTGAAAGTTTCACAACAATTGATATTAGTTTATGAGAGAGGCGCGACGGCGTTCTTACCTTTCCAGATGGTTCAGTAAGTGCTAGTGACACTGACAATAGGTAAAAATACTTACGGTGTTCATAGCAGCGGACGAAGGGGTCGCCGGTGAGGTGGGAAGGGCAGAAGCAGATGGGGTTGTGGTTCGTCACCTCACACTGAGCGTCAGTGCCACAAGTGCCCACGCAGGGGTCACGACACTTTTGGTTAATACAGGCCTTGACTGTAACACAGTCTGCGTTGACAATACACTCTGGTCGGCAGTTGGGTGGGCTGTTATAGTAGCCCGGGAGACACTCACACACGGGCCGACTCTCCACCACATGGCACCTGGAGTTGGGTCCACAGGGACTCGGGGTGCAGGGGTCCTCCGGCCTTGCGGGTGTTGCTACAACATGCATATAAAATAAACTACTAGTTCTAACAAACACACAATAAATAACAAACTCTAAATTGGCATCACAACTACGTAAAACAAACTGATGACAGTAATGTGGTGCTGTAATGATGAGAGGGAGAACAAGAGCGGGTAACACAGCCATGGAAATATTCTAAGAGAGACTATAGACAGTCCATAAGTGGAGAGTGATGGACAGAGAGAGAGACAACATGCTTACTTATCTCTACACGACACGCTTCGTAGGGGTCACCACTGTAGCCCGGCCTGCAGTAGCAGACTGGGTCATGGTTGACCACCTGGCACTCGGCGTTTCTGCCACAGGTGCCGGGACACGGGTCGATGCACTTTTGGTTGACACAGGCCAGATGGAAGGGACACTGGGGGTCAGTGGTGCACTCTGGCTCACACTTGAAGTAGGGGTTGCCGAAGTAGCCTGGTAGGCAGCGACACTCACCGCTGTTAGGGAGGCACTCAGCATTTTGGCCACAGGGGTTAGGAGCACAAGGCTCCTTCACCACGGGGGTCACCGGCGGCGGGGCTGCAATATGCATTATACCAACATGCTAATCAAGGTTCAGGCATAAGAGATCATTTTATAAGAAATATATGAAAAGTCATTCGATAAACATGCAATCTATTACAATTATCTACCGTGCAGGTACATTATCATTATCACAACAAGAGGAACAAGGTGTCTTACACGGGGTGGAGCCAATGATGGGCAAGGGGGCACAGTGAATATACGGGTCACCCTGAAGGTGTGGTGGACAACTGCAGGTAGCACCATGGTTCACGACGGTGCAGACGGCGGTGGAGGCACAGGCAGCTGGACAGGGGTTCATACACTTGTGACGGATGCAAGAATAGCCACTGTCACAGTCGGTGCTGAGGACACACTCCGGCCTACACCCCACATCAGGGTTGCCGTAGTACCCTGGGCGACACTCACACAAGTAGGTGTCGACATGTTCCCGGCAGATGGTATTGGCACCACAGGGGTCAGGCAGGCAGGGTATGGTGGGAGGGGGTGCGGGCGGCTGAGGAATGATTACCAGTGGCTGCTGGGTGATCGTCGGGTCTCCTGGGATTGCTACTATGACTGGCTCACTGCCGGGTGGTTGTGTGCCAGCAATAGGTGGTAGTGGTCGAGGTGTTGGTGTGATGACGGGCCTGGGTGGTGGGGTAGGGGCGATGGTACAGCGGGTGAAGGAATCCCCCGTGTACCCCGGCAGGCAGCTACAGATGGGGTCGTGGTTGATGACGCGACATTCAGTGTGAACACCACAGGTGCCCTTGCAGGGGTCGACACAACGATTGTTGATACAGGCTTGGGTGGCGAGACACTCGGCGTGCACCAAACACTCTGGCCGACATGTAGGCGGGCGGCCCACGTACCCGGGTTGGCAGAAACACTGACGCTGTCTGTTAACCTCGCGACATATGGCATTAGGCCCACAGGGGTCCCCGGCACACGGGTGATGGACCGGCGGCTTTGGAGTCACCACCGCTAAGGGGAAGGAGTGGACCTGTCATTACATGCTCCTCATCAGACATCCTGTCAACATGCTCACTCACAAATTCATGCTCCTAGTAAGAAACTTGATTGTTGGGTCATGACACATGCTACTATGCTCATGTGACAGCTACAACACAGGGAACAATAACATGCTACCATATACTATAAACTAGAACAAAATGCAGTTAAAAACTAAGAAAGAGAAGGTTGATTTATCTTACAAGACACAGGGTGGCAGTGGAGGTAGGGGTCACCGGTGTAGCCGTGGGTGCAGGAGCAGACGGGGGAGTGCAGCACCACCCTACAAGAGGCGTAGCCACCACACAAGCTGCTGACACACGGGTCCACACATTCATGCCTCACACATGCTTCATCATGGCCACACTCCTGGCTGGTGATGCACTCAGGGCGACACAGCTTGGTGGGGTCCCCGAACAGCCCCGGCAGACAGGAGCACACGGGGCGACTCCCCACTACCCGGCACGATGTACTGGCCCCGCATGGTGATGGGTGGCATGGGTCACTCTCCGGCACAGCTGTCGTGACATCTCTCAACGGTTATTACCATAACTCGCAAAATACCGCCCAATCCCGCACAACACGTGGCGAAGAGAACACACAGGACCTCACCACACAGACTGACGCATTACGCTACAGACACACACCCTCAATGTGACGAAACAGTAGAGAGCATTACCTGCGATGTAATACCATGGCTCTCCTTCAAGAAGCTGGTGGGTCAGATGTAGTTAAGATGTTTGAATCATCTGCCTCACTCAAGTAACAAACACTTGAGCATGACCAAAATAACTAACATAAGTCCAGATTTACGCTAACATTATCAGAGACTATTTCTTAGGCGTCAACTACGGTAAGATCTCACTCACCTGTCTATGAATTACTGACAAGTTACGGTCAGGACGGTCATATGTGAACAAAGAACAGCTTCACATGTCTTATTTCTTACGTTCGCTGCCGTAGACGGATCTAGTCGGATTGCTTTGCTTATTAAACACAAAATAATCGGATGGATAAGATCTGTGTAAAGATGTCAGTGGCAGTAGTGTGCAAACAAACAACTTGAACATCAAGAGGCAGGTACTGTAATTGTTCCAGCGGGATAAACAAGGTAGTTACCATGACCTAAACAACAGTTCGACAGGTATTTATAGATGGCTTGATGACCACACTTAACTGGCTTGTGTAAAGGAAGATAAAATGGTGTGAGCACTGCACTAAGGGTATAGCAGAGCCACAGGGGGTTTCTTCCCTCTCTTTTCAGGAAGAGAAAACTAAAATAACGTCGCAATCTTTGATACTATTGACTCTGAAGATTCGATGGAAGGAACTGTAAGACAACAGGAGTTCCCGCCAAAGCTGTTGTTGCGAGTTGCTGACAAGCACAGTCACGATCAGGTGATTCAACCACCCGAACTACTGGTAAAATGGTCAATGTTACTCAAATGTTACAGAAATACTGGTCATTAAACCATCATTCATCTTCAGCAGAACCTAACCTGGTGGAGCCAAGCGACCCTCGGGGAGTGTTAACCGAGTTTAAGAGAAGTTTGGTTTAAATTACCAGGAAAACTAAATGGTATAATGGTACTGTTATATATTAAGACTAGCCGACATCTTGAGAGCTGCTGTGTGTTCTCTACGCCTTTGTTTGTTCAGTACAAATACAAATTTTCCAGCTGTAGTTTCGAAAAAAAATAGACATTTTATTTTTCAAAACTTTCATGACTGAGAGCGTCATGATGGGGAGACTTACGGGTAGATGTCAACACAGGGTTGCAGCGCGTGTGGGGGTTGCCGACGTAGCCTGTGGGGCAGGTGCAGGTGGCCTGGTGGTTCAGCACGTCACACAGAGCATTAATGCCACATGCCCCTGGACACGGGTCCACACATCTGTTCCTAACACAGTCCAGGTACCGAGGACAGTCAGAGTCAACGGTGCACTCCGGTTTGCACGCCACGTAAGGGTTGCCGTAGTGGTGTGGTGGGCAGGAGCACACAGCCACGTCATCTTGTACCGAGCACTTGGCGTTGGTGCCACAGCTGCTCAGTACACAGGGGTCGAACACGGCTGGCAGGGACGGCTGTGGTGGCGCTGGAACACACGACCCGTTATAATGATGGAACAGTGGGTCACAGTGGACTAATACTCATGGGCGGGTGTTCCCCTCATAGTACAGTGTGTGGTGTTGAGGGCCTCGGTGCTGGCCCTTGGATATCACACGCGCTTCATCTTAAAGAGCAACTGGAAAGGACTGAAAGCCTCTGAAACCAACCACATCATCCTCTCTTAGTTTAAACCTCAGTGATCTATCGTTAATGAGGCGGCGTGACTCAACTACTAAACAACTCCAATAAAGTGTGATGGTGATGTGACTTGAGGACACCAAAAGTGAAGGTAGTTTGTCAGGTACGTTAAGATGATAGTGCAGAAGGTCGCTAGCGATATCCACCACCTCGCCCCTTAGCGCTCAACACCACTGCAAATAATCTCAAAGATTCGCACATTAAATCTTCTTTTATCCGAGGGCGTGGCGGCGTATCTAACTCATTTGGGAAACGACACAAACTTGTCACTGAAATGATGTTAGCTCCACGCTCTCACCCTCAGTCACACTCAACATACAAATCTTTGAGAATCGTAAGTGAGGAAAAGAAGACGATGCTTACGAGGAAGTGCTGGGGAGCAGAGAGTGAGGGGGTCTCCTGTGTACTGTGGTCGACACGAGCACACGGGGCTGTGCTGGAGAACGCGGCATTCCGCCTCTACACCACACGCTCCAACGCACGGGTTAACACACTTGAGGTTGACACACGCATTCTGTGACGAACACTCGCTGTTGACAACGCATTCTGGGTGACACCTAGGTGGAGAGCCCAGGTAGCCCGGCAGGCAGGAGCAGGTTGCCCGGCCACCCACGTCACGACACTCTGAGAACTGACCACAGGGGGACGGATCGCAGGGGGAGGTAGGGGTTGGGGCGGGAGCTGTTGGGGAAGGCATGCAATTAACACATTAGGTTAACCATACTGGTCATGCATGTTACAACAATACTACATCATGCTATTAACATATCATGCAAATTCTAAAAAGGAAAATGCTGAGAAAATACTGATTGAGATCAGGTGCAAATGGTTAGGTAGAATACTGCAAAGAAAGAGAAGAGTCATACGTGTATAGAAAGAACAGGCAGAGTAAGGATCGCCGGAGTAGCCAGGCTTGCAGGAGCACTGAGGGCGGTGGTTGAGGACCATGCAGGAGGCGCGGCGGCCACAGGTGCCAGGGCAAGGGTCCACACACAGCTGTTGCTGGCATGATCTGTCTAGCCGACAGTCCAGGTCCCGCTGGCACTCTGGGCGGCACCCGAGGTAGGGGTTACCCACCAGGCCCGGCAGACAGGCACACACGGCGAGGCTGGCAGACACGCGGCACTGGGTGCGCGGACCACAGGGCCCTGGCGAGCACGGGTCTCTTTCCCCCATCACTGTGGGAGCTGACACACATACATACCTTTTATTGTCTTTTTCTAACACAAACTATAAATACAAATATAGTCATGCATAATGTGCCACAGTAAGAGAAGACACGGAAAAGGAAAGATGCTTACATGCAGTAGGTGGAGGCAGTTGGGGTAAGGGGCGACATCTTACGAAGGGATCTCCTGTGTGACCGGCGGGGCACGTGCATACTGTGCGGTGGTTCACCACTGTGCACTGAGCCTCGGGGGAACATGTACCCGGGCATGGGTTGATGCACCGCTGCCTCACGCACCCCAGCCGCACTGCACAGTCCGTGTGCACCACGCACTCTGGCCGACAACCAAGGACTGGGTTGCCGAAGTAGCCGGGGGCACAGATACACACCTCGCGGTCCATTTTGACCTGGCAGCGAGCGTTGGTACCGCAAGGGCTGGGCACACAGGGCGTGGGCTTGGCGGGCGCGGGCACAGGACGTATGGGACGCGAGCACTGCTTGTAAGGGTCACCCAGCAGGCCCGGGTGACAGCGACACACGGGGCTGTGGGTAACCACCACACACTGGGCGCCCGGCCCACACACGCCCGGGCAAGGGTCAGTGCACCTGTGGGCAGTACACGCCAGGTGGGTGGGGCAGTCACTGTTGACCACACACTCCAGGCAGAGTGGGGCGCCACCCTGGCTCGTGCACACCTCCCATGGTAGGCACGGTGACGGTGAACACGGCGACGTTGCCACAGACGCCGTAGCTGAACCACACACAGGGGTCATCAGGCACGTCATGCACTAACTTACACTAGTTTAGTATAAATGAAGGATATATACAGGTGTATCTACACAGGCAAGAATCTACTAACTAAAGGTTGTGAGAAAAAGAGAAAACTCACGGGGAGAATAGCAGAGGGAGTAGGGGTCACCCAGCAGGCCGGGGGGGCAGGAGCAGCGGGGTTGGTGTTGCACTACCTGGCATAGGGCGTCGTCAGCACAAGTACCCGGACAAGGGTCCACACACTTGTGGCCACGGCAGCTGGCATCAAAGCGACAGTCACTATTGATGACACACTCAGGACGACAGCCCAGCTGAGGATTGCCCACCAGGCCGGGCTGGCAGGTACAGAGAGCAGCGCCCCCCACTACCCGGCACTCTGTGTTGTCCCCGCACAGACCTCCAGCACTACACGGCGACTTGTCTGTCGCTATGTAGGAAGGATCATTGTAAAGAGTCATGCAAGGACAGGTAGAGTGAGTATAACAAATGCCTAGAACACTATAACAGTATTACATGCCAAGAGTAGGTGATAGATCATGCAGTATTATACAAGATAAAGAGAAGGTCATGCAGGGAGGAGACATGCTCACATGGGGCGAGGGAGGGGCGGCACGCAGAGTAGGGATCGCCTCTCAACGTTTCGGGGCATGTACACACGGGGCGATGGTTGAACACGCGGCATGTGGCCAGGAGCCCACACGCCCCGGGGCAAGGGTCCACGCACCTCTGCCGCACACACGCCAGGTTGTTGGTGCACATGTTATCCGTCTGACACTCAGGTGCGCACATCACATACGGGTCACCTTGTAGGGGGTCCGGGCACGTGCACACAGCGCGGCGCCCTTCGCTACGACACATGGCATGCACCCCACAAGGGCTGGGCGAACATGGACTAGACACGGCCGGTGGGCTCTCAGGCGCTGTGGATGACACACTCACCGCTTAGTGTCTTGTACTGCAAAACACACACACACACACACACACACACACAGACATACATAACTGTAGAGCTGTTCCATAACACTGCACAGTTACATCACTGTTGACTGGACCTCACAGCTTCACCACACTACACGGGACCACTAACTCCACTGCTACACATTCAACAGGACCACACGGTGCTCTTCTCAACACGGGTTAATACTGTACTCACCTGTTAACTGCAGCATCAGATCGTCACAGGTAGACCAACCAAAGATGGAGATATTAGTTCCAATCCCACATTACAAACACATCAACGAAAAAAAATATATAAAAAATAAAAGTCATTACTCACGTTTAAAGCAGCGGATGAAGGGGTCGCCGGTAAGGTCCCTGGGGCAGCTACAGATAGGATTATGGTTAACTACCTCACAGTTAGCGCCCTCACCACACACCCCAGGGCATGGGTCCACGCACTTCTGGTGGACACAGGCCAGGGTAGAGGGGCACCGAGAATTGAGGATACACTCTGGCTGGCACCTAGAGGAGAGATTGGCACCACGATTATTTTCATGTCTCTCTCTCTCTCTCTCTCTCTCTCTCTCTCTCTCTCTATCTCTATCTCTCTCTCTCATTGTCTTCTCGATGTCTGTATTTCTTCCTGTCCATTTATCTGTCTCCCTCCCTGTCTGTTTATGTACGTCTCCCTTTCTTTTATCGAGCCATCACCCATTCATCTATCCAACTATCCATCCATCCATCCATCTGCCCAACTATCCATCCATCCATCTATCTATCCAACTATCCATCCATCCATCCATCCATCTATCTAACTATCCATCCATCTATTCAACTATCCATCCATCTACCCATCTATCCAACTATCCATCCATCTGCCCAACTATCTATCCATCCATTTATCTATCCAACTATCCATCTGCCCAATTATCCATCCATCCACCTATCTACCCAACTATCCATCCATCCATCCATCCATCCATCCATCTATCTATCCAACTAGCCATCCATCTGTCCATCCAATACTCACGTAGGAGGTCTGCTGAAGAACCCAGGGAGGCAGGAACACATGGGTCGCCCCTCCTCTACTTGGCACCTGGAGTTGGGTCCGCAGGGGTCGGGTTGACATGGTGTTTCAGGCAGAGGGGGCTTGTCCGCTGTGTGTGAGAGAGAGTGAGTGAGTGAGTGAGAGAGAGTGAGTGAGTGAGAGAGAGAGAGAGAGATAGAGAGAGAGAGAGAGAGAGAGAGAGAGAGAGAGAGAGAGAGAGAGAGAGAGAGAGAGAGAGAGAGAGAGAGAGAGGAGAGTCAAAGAGAACTGAAAAAAACAAAAATGATCCGTGAAAATAGTCATCCATGGTTTGAAAGTTGTCCGTGAAAATGGTCGTCCATGTTTTGAAAGTGGTCCGTGAAAATGGTTGTCTAAGGTATGGAAGTGGTCCGTAAAAATGGTCGTCCATGGTTTGAAAGTGGTCCGTGAAAATGGTTGTCTAAGGTATGGAAGTGGTCCGTAAAAATGGTCGTCCATGGTTTGAAAGTGGTCCGTGAAAATGGTCGTCCATGTTTTGAAAGTGGTCCGTGAAAATGGTCGTTTACGGTCTGGAAGTGGTCCGTGAAAATGGCTGTCTGAAGATACTGCATAAGAGCAATGTGGGGTGTTTGGTTCCTTACGTGTATCAACGAAGCAGCGGGAGTAAGGGTCGCCGGTGTATCCTGCAGGACAGTAGCAGTTGGGTTGGTGCCTCAAGACGTGGCACTCAGAGTTGAGGCCACAGGAGCCAGGGCAGGGGTCAACGCAGTGTTGGTTGATGCAGGCTTTGATGGCAGGGCAGCCTGAGTTGACAATACACTCGGGGACACAGCCGGTGTAAGGGTTGCCGAAGTATCCAGGCTCACAGGTGCATGTGTAGACGTGATCCCTACTGGAGCACTTGGCGTAAGGCCCACATGGGGAACTCAAGCAGGGGTCCCTGTCCTCCACCGGAATTTCCGTGGGGAGCTCCGACTCAGGTGACACGAAGATCGGGGCTGGAGTAGTAATTCAAGACGTCAACCACATTCACAATATGCACGACTTCAAGATTACATAAACAGAGAAACAGTAAACCAATATATGAGAGCAGAACATCGTAAGCAGGAGGAGCCCTTACTGTAGGTGCAGCTGTAGTAGGGGTCCCCTTGGAAGCCATCAGGACAACGACACCTGGGGTTATGAGCTATCACTTGACACAGGGCCTGAAGACCACACGTCCCAACACACGGGTCCATACACCGACGGTTGATACACGCCTGGGTCATCGGACACTCGGTGTTAGTCAAACATTCGTATCTGCATCCCGTTGGCACGTTAGGGTTTCCGAAGGTTCCTGGGCGACATTCACACACCGCCACGTCGCCTCCAACTCTGCAGACAGCGTTGGGGCCGCAGGGGTCTGGCACGCAGGGGTTGATCTTGTCTTGGGGTATTGTAGCTGCAAGAGGGGGTGTGAGGGAGGAAGGAAAGGGAGAGAAAAATAGAGAATAAGGTGCTTTGTCCGGATGACTCACGTTAGGACCTATACAGACGGCAAATATATAGACATCACTACACGAGGAATAGTCAACAAGAGGGCTTATGAACCGTCGCACCAACCCCAGAACATGGTCCTTGTAAACCACGTTCTGTATTGTATCAAACACAACAAATGGTAATTTTTACATTGATTAAAGCATTACATGTAAGGTTAACAGACTAAAGAATGTGATATAATCATCAACCAGTACATTCTATACGAGCAGTCAATAAGTGAAGGAAGGTGGCGAGCAATTCAGAAGCCCAGCTGTGAAGGAAGTTCATGTGATGTCTTACGAATGGGTAGTATTGGTGTGCAGGCGGTGAAGGGGTCACCCTTGTAGCCAGAAGGACACACACACACAGGGTTGTGACTGATGACGGAGCAGCGAGCATTATTGGCACAAGTGCCGGGACAAGGGTCGCGGCACTTCTGACTGATGCACGCCTGGGTCATAGCACAGTCACTGCTCACCACACACTCGGGGTTGCACTGCGCGTACGGATTACCCAAGAAGCCTGGGAGGCACGTACACACGCCTTCCGTGCCCCTATTAGTACAGCGTGCATTTTCTCCACAGGGGGAGCGCTGGCACGGCACTGGGGTGACTGTAAAGTACATATGGGATGTACAAGTGAGAACCAACATGACACACCTATCAAATATCTATCAATTTAATTCATATAAAAACACAGTAATGGCTATTGAGGAAAAGATGGATGTGTGAGAAGTGGACCCTACCAGGCGGGTGAGGTGCAGGGCGGCACAGCCTGAAGGGGTCACCGACGTAGCCTTTACGGCACGCGCAGATGGGTTTGTGGTTGACCACATTACAGAACGCCTCCACACCACAAGCCCCTAGGCAGGGATCAATACAGCGCTGATTGATGCAGGCGCGAGTGTTGACACAGTCGGAGTTGATGATGCACTCTGGCGTGCACCCCAGCTCAGGACGACCATAGTACCCACTTAAACACACACAGGATCCTACACCATCCACAATCTGGCACTCAGCGTTATCACCACACGAGGGTGAACACAGCGGTGAGGGCGGTGCCGGGGGCTGAGGATCAGTTGGCTCCTGTGGCACTTCTGTATATATACATCATAAAACATTAACATATGTCCAAAATTTTCCGTCACCTCTTACTTTAAAAGGTCACTAAATATTCCCATCAGGCTTAAGACATAACCCACAAGAATCTCGAGCTGAAGATAAGACCATGACTATGAACCTAAGGTAAGGACAAGGGTAAGTGATGGTGGAGGACTTACCCTTTTGGTAGCAACGGTTGAAGGGGTCGCCAGTTAGGCCGTCTGGACACCTACAGATGGGATTGTGGGCGACGACACTGCAGAGAGCCTCGAGGCCACAAGATCCCGGGCACGGGTTGACGCACATGAAGTTGACGCAAGCCTTGCTCGGGGGGCAGTCAGAGTTGATGGTACACTGCAGGCGGCGACAAGGGGAGCCAAAGAACCCGGGGAGGCAGGAGCACACATGGTCTCTGTTGTGTGCTGTAGGGCGGCACTCAGAGTTGGGACCGCAGGGGTTGGGTTCACACGGAGGCGCTTCAGGCGTGGGTGCTGACATACACAAACAAAATATCATTAATATTTTGGTGTTCTTGATATAATCTTGTGTGCTGTCAGAGTAGTTATGGTATGGAGATAGTGTGATAGTGTACTATTCTATTGAGGGAAGGTGAGAGTAATAAACTTATAAACACAGGGAGAACTGACAAAGAGTGAGTAAGGGTCAGGGGGCAGGTTAAGCTTCACCAGGGGTACATAAGATACTATTCGAGGAGCCAAAGGTATACTGAGCCTATAGAGAATATGTCCTATGTATCTTATTTTTGATGATCCACAAAGTTTATTTCAGAAAAATAAATACAATTGACCGAATGACGTAACATTTCACACAGACCATAAGGGGTGTGCCGACCAAGTTAGGTTCAGCACCAGTGATCCAGAGTGAACAGAACTGTAACAAGGAGGTAAAGGTGATAGACAGGAGCCGTAAGAGCAGGTGTCAGGTATGGGGAACTTTTGGCAGTACTAAAGCCTCACACATCAGTTATGTTCGGTAAGTTTAAACATCTCATGTGGATCAGTACTTTAAGAGAGGTTGTTAGACAGTGTGTTTCCTACTTATTGTACCACCGGCAGTCAACTCGTAAATGACAGAGGTGAAATTTATGGCAGGTTTAAGTATTCCACCATAGACATAAACTAGATGGAGATGTATTACCCTTTACAACACTCCCCTGGACGAGGAGGATTTTCTACCAAGCCTCATCAAAATTAGACCGCAGAGCCCAGGGAAGCTGGTACATACACACACCTGTGGTCAATACAGTGTACGGTGGGGACGAAGAAAGCATGGGCCTGTGAGGACGCCATTGCCTCCTTCCTCCCCAAATGGGAAATTAAACACTCACGTCTGGTGACGCAGAACCTGAAGGGGTCGCCGGCAAGGTTACTGGGGCAGTAGCAGATGGGGTTGTGGTGAACGACGTCACACAAGGCGTTGGTGCCACAAAGACCTGGGCAAGGGTCACCACACTTCTGATCGATACATGCCTCATCGTCATCACAGTCTGCGTTGCTGACGCACTCAGGACGGCAGCGGTCTTTGGGGTCACCGATATAGCCGTCGACGCATGAGCAGACAGCCCGGGAGTCCTCCACGTGGCAGTTGGTGTTAAGTCCACACGGGGACGGCACACATGGGTGAGGGGGCCTGGAGGTAACCTCCTCTTTAGGTGGGATAGGCTCAGACACCACCTCACACCGCGTGTAAGGGTTTCCCTTAAACCCGGCGGGGCAGTAGCACACTGGGCGGTGGGTATTTACCTCGCACAGCGAGTTAATGCCACAGGCGCTGGGGCAAGGGTCGATACAACGTGTGTTGACACATGCTAGGTCTAAGCTGCAGTCGTCATCCACAGCACATTCTGGTCTACAACCCTTCTCTGAGCCTGGCTCACCGAAGAAGCTCGGGGAACAGGTGCACACAGGGCGGTTGTTGTTGCCCACCCTGCACTGGGTGTTGGCACCACATGGATTGGGCTCACAAGGGTTACCTGGCCTAGGGAGGCACTGCGCCCGTGGGTCTCCGTCGTATCCATCAAGACACCGGCACTGTAGACTGTTGCTGCGGACATAACACTCAGCATTCTGGCCACAGACTCCTGAGGTGCAGGTCGGAGGGGGTTCTGTGTGGAGGATACAAACTCATGTTATTAGATATTATTTCCAGCTTCTGTTCTGAATACAAAAATCACTTCTTAAATAATCAAAAGCAAAAAAAAAATACCGGTTATGGGGACTGACCTCTGCATCCGGTGTAGGGGTCACCAACGAGGCCAGGACGACAGAAGCAGAAGGGGCTCCTGTCAGCGTCGCAGATTGCTCCTGAGCCACAGGGTGACGGCACGCACGGATTGGCTGGTTCTTCGCAGCCTCGGATAGTGTTGGGCTTACCCACAAAGCCTGGCAGACATGTGCACCTGTGGAAGCCATTAACCACGTTGCAGGCAGTGTTGGGTCCACAGGGTGAAGGTTCACAGGGGTTGGCTGGTGGGCTGCAGGGGACGCTCGGAGGGTTGCCCACAAATTCTGGCAGACAGAAACACATGGGGACGCCGCCCACCATCCGACACCCGGAGTTGGGGCCGCATGAGTTGGGTTCACAGTCTTCACCTTCAGGAACTGTGAATGAAAGGTGACAACCTTGAGATGATTTCTAGGCAAGAAAGGTGATGTCAAAGGTAAAGACAATGGGAAGTACAGTAAGCTCATCACATCATCTTCTGGACTTAAAAATGCAACTGTTTTTACACAGAACCACATATTAGAGTGGGGAGAAGGGAGACCTCGGGGATGCTACACCTATAGCGAAGGACTAAGTACTCACTGCACTTCTCGAAGGGGTTGCCGGTGGTTCCTCGGGGACACACACAGATGGGGTTGCCGTTGTCCAGCTCACAGAGGGCTCCATCACCGCAGGGGTCAGTGTCACAAGGGTTGGTGGGCACTTGGCAGCCCCTGAATGGGTCGCCGATGTATCCAGGTGGACAGCGGCAGATGGCACGGTGACTGACAACCTCACAGACAGCGTTGTGGCCACAAACGCACGGGTCCTGGCACTTGTTATTGATGCAGGCTTGGGTGGAGGGGCACTTGCTGTCGTCTCGGCAACCTACAGCTGTTGGGGGACAACAGGTCGAGGTTAATAAGCAGACCAACTCTAACTGTCACTGTCCTCTTGGGTAAGACCTGGGTCTCCCAAGCAGTCATGGACAAAGCTCGTCGTGGTGCTGGCAACATTAAAAACTGTCGGTTATCACTAAATTGCTCTTTTCGTCAAGGTTAAGTAAGTCAGACTATCCATCCCATCAGAGTGTAGCGTGTCTCACACAGAACAAGAGAAGGCAGTCATGCACTACTGGAGTTGGTTCCACCTTTGTGGGAAGCAAGAGGGTGATGACAGAGCCACCTTGGCCAACTGACACCCCACTCACTCTCCCCAACACTGATGAACACAACTTCATAAAGTACTTCGGGTGGGAGCAGCGTAGCGTGTGTTCCTGTGTTACAGCACCTCAGGGTATTTATGTTGTCAACACCAGATAATTCACACAGGCTTCAACATCTAACACCGCGACTAACATTTATTGAAGTATAAATTAAAATTCAATTCATAATTGATTAGTAATTTGTATGAAACTAATATATATGATAATTATAATATAATGCGTCTCCATGCTGCACAGGCACACAAGTCTACACTCTCCCTGCGGCGTCACCAACTGTTTGTCTCACTGATAGAACAAGTCAGGTACGGGTCGCCGAACCTGCCCTTGGGACAGGTGCAGATGGGGGCATGGCTGGCGACGGAGCAGAGTGCGTCACTGGCGCAGGGGTTGGCAACCTGGCAAGGGTCAAGACAGGTGGTGGCGATGCATGCCTTCCCTGCAGGGCACTTCGAGTCCTCCTCACACTCGTCCGTCGTGACTGCTGAGGCAACCTAGGGTTAGTGTTCGCCCCTACCCTGGTGACTGGGTGTCTTGGTCACCAAGTACCTCACTACTGGGTCACTAGGGCAGCTGGATCACTACAGACCTCTACAGCAGGTCAGGCTAAACAATAGTTGGTAACGGAGTCTGATTAACTAAGGTCCTAATTCTGGTGTCTTGAGTAACCATCATAATTCTTAAGTTAACTAACTCAACCTTAATAACCAGCAACCAAATAACGTTCTTGGGTTGTGATGGTTGCTGAGGACACCGAGAGTGGGTGAAGTTTAGTAAATTGGTGACCTACAAGTTAACTAAGAGAGCTCTCATGTGTTTACTCTTGAAGTCAAATGTCGAGAGAGACTTGAGTAACTGTGACTTTGTAATTTGTTAAAACATCAGTTAGAAACTATTTAAAACAGTTAATGGAATGGTATTTGTGTTGGAAAAATATACACAGTGTTAATAGGTACAAGAACGACCAAACATTATCGAGGTCACGTTAGGCTAGGTTAGGTTATAAGTGGGCTAGATAGTAGGCAAGGTCATAGGTTAGGTCAGGTTAGTTTAGATCATCATTAGATTAGACAGTCGGCAAGGTCAAAGGTATAGAGGTCATTAGTCTTACTGGGTGGACAGCGTTGGGAGGTGACCCCGGGAGAACACACACAGGCACCAGTGGAGGAGCAGATGGCGTCACCTGGGCACGTCACCACACTACACAGGTCTACACACACTCTCTCCACACATGACCTTTCTTCCCCACACTCGGCGTCTGAGAAGCACGGCACTACAGGCAAAGGTCAACCAGGTGGTGTTAGTGCTGATGGTGTGGTGAGCAGGGTGAGTGTGGCGGAGGGGTATGTGGTGGAGGGGTATGTGGTGAGTGTGGTGGAGGGGTATGTGGTGAGTGGTGGAGGGGTATGTGGTGAGTGTGGTGGAGGGGTATGTGGTGAGTGTGGTGGAGGGGTATGTGGTGAGTGGTGGAGGGGTATGTGGTGAGTGTGGTGGAGGGGTATGTGGTGAGTGGTGGAGGGGTATGTGGTGAGTGTGGTGGAGGGGTATGTGGTGAGTGTGGTGGAGGGGTATGTGGGGAGCGTTCTATCTATGCTACATCCTTATAATGAAGACTTTCATTAGTAATCAAAGCTAGGGGTTATACTCACTAAGAAATCAATAAGCAAAAAAGTGTACACAGATTAGCGTTAGTAGCACAGAAACCTTTACAGAGAAAACGACAAAGATTAACTCACGTATTGCACACTCGATGTTCGCGTTGCCACTGTAGCCGGGGGGGCACTGGCAGTAGGGGCGGTGGTCGATGGCTTGGCAAATGGCGGTGGGTGCGCAGGCGTCTTCACACGGGTCAATACAATTACGTGAAAGGCGGTCACAGGCCTTATTGGATGGGCAGTCTTGGTTGTACTGACAGCCCGGTGTTGGGGTGCTCACTAGAGGGAGACAGAAGGCAGGAGAGTGTCATTAAAGAGGAAAGACTGGCCGATTGCGTCTTTAAACTGGAAGTCTTCTGGAAATGACATCACAGTGGGAAAGTGGCGGTAAACACGCGTCGGGAAATGTTCTGGAGCGCGGCTTGTCGTTGAAACTAGTTTTCTTCTTTGGAAACATTGTATCTTTTTTTCTTTTTTAACAGGAGAACGAAGGCGTCAGAATGAGTGTGAACTAAACATGTTGACAGATAAGTATAAGTCAGTTATGGTCACGTTAGTTGTGGTCAAGTCTTTACAGAACAACAGTCAAACAAGGACAATACTGAAGGGTGTGTGAATGATGTGTCAGAACCTTCACAAGTTTCTACTCAAAAGACTCCACTTGAAGATAACTACTCCTGAGGTCAGCCTGGATGTGGAGAGCCGCCCGGAGCACCCTGACACACCATAAGATCAAATGTTCAATGGAAATACTCTAGTGGGTGAAAAAGTCATAACTTGAACCTAAAACAGTATACTTGAGAGCAGTGCAGTTAGTTTTAAGATAATCGATAGTAAAAATAAATGAGTGAGTGTTTCCGTGCACAGAGGAACAAAGCAGCTGTCGGTGGTGAGGTGACAGCTGCTGAGAAACTATTATAGTGGTGGATCCGTCATGCAGTAACTCAGTTAGTTAGTGACCAGGGAATGTTATGAGGAGTGTGAGATCAAGTCCACCCAGGGGAGGACTGATGCTGCTACCATAAAAGAGTGCCACTTCAGGAAGAGGGCAAGCGTACGCTCGTTTGGCGTAGCCTCCATAAGCATGTTATGAAAGGGTGGAGTGGACGCCAGACGCTGCAGCTTACTCGTACTGGAGCTTTATTTATGATAGAGGCAGAAGTCACACAGGAGCAGTCATAGTCAAGTGTCATGCATGAACCACAAGAGCCCAGCAGCCAGCCCTCCAGTATAGAGAGAGAGACGGGAAGGAGGTGTGGTCTTGGTGCACAGGTGGTGTGGGTTACCTGGTGTGCACAGATCTCGCGGGTCACCCTCGTACCCGTCGGGGCACTGGCAGATGGTGCGGTGGTTGATGACGCGGCAGCGAGCTCCCACACCACAAGGCGGAGGCACTGTGGTGCAGGGATCCCGGCACTCCCCGTCCAAACACGCCTCCCGTAGTTGGCACTCGATGTCCGAGGAGCAGAAGCCGGGGACTGAGAGGGTGTCAGAGTCAGGTGGGGACAATGGGTCAGGCAGTCAGGCAGTATGGCAAGAGGCAACAAAGAAGGGGGGCATTACACCCCAACAAACACTACCAGGAGGTGGAGTTAAAGAGTCAACAAGTAAATCACTCTACTATCTTCATGTCATAACAACGTGATATGGAAAAAGAGGTAAAAGAAGCAAGTCTTACTGGAGAACGTAAATGTTGACAAAAATAAAAAGAAAGAATAAGCAAGAAAGGTGAGTCTTACTTGAGTCACAAGAAAATCGAGGGTTTCCTGTGAACCCAACAGGACAGAGGCATATGACGGTGCCGGCCAGCGCCTGACACAGCGCCCCCTGGCCACAGTCCTGGCAGGGGTCCACACAGGTCCCTTTCCGGCACACACGGTTACGGGGACACTCACTGTCACTCTCACACCCACTACGGACACAACCCACCTCCGGGTTTCCCGTATAGCCCGGCGGACACAGGCAGATGGGGCGGTGGTCCTCAACGCGGCAGAGAGACTCCTGGGGGCAGGGCGCTGCCCCGCATGGGTCACCACACACACGCTCGATACACGCCTTGTCCGCTGGGCAGTCAGAGTTGTAGCCGCAGGTGGGGAGAGGCGAGCACCCCTGTAGAGGAAGACCTGTGTGGCCCGGGGGACACATGCAGGTGGCAGCATGAGCCAGGGTGCGGCAGACGGCAGTGGGCGGGCAGGGGTTATTGCCAGGACGACAAGGGCTGACACACTGCCCGCTGTAGCACTCCTCTGTCACAGCACAGTCATCAGGGGTGAAGCAGCCAACTGTCACCACACAGTCAATCAGTCAGGTGAGTAGGTACACGTTATTACTGCCCTCCAGGTTAATGAAAACTCGCTATATAGCATTATTATTATTAGTCAAGTCAGCTGCTGGGGAGTTAATGACAATGACTATGTTATCTTAACAAAATAATGGTGAATGAGATCTGCTCTATACTAGTGATATTAACTGTGAAGATATTCTGTGAGATAAAATATTATTTGCTTTGTCAGTTGAACTAAATTATAAGCACTTGTAACATACAATTATTAGACATTAAATCAAAAAGCAAATGTTAGAATAATCAAACATCAACAAACAAAGTTAAGCGTAAACAACAGACAGACAGACAGATACAAAAAATCGGAGAAGTTAAGTGAGGAAGTGGGAGATAACATCACTCAAGTGCTGTGTACAAGAAATGTAAACAGTGAAGCATACGGTAAGATCAAGGTTATCAAGTCCACTGTAAGTATGTGTCACTCGCGGTGGACTACACATCTGAGACCAGTTATACTTCCTGTAACACATAACAGATTGGAGAAAATAAACATTGCGGGATCTGAGGGAAATGACTTTACCTTTAATATATATTGGAAAAGTCACCCCCACAAACCCTCGGAAAGGAGTGGAATAGAAAACGGAGACAAACTGAGTAAGAGGACGGAGGTGGTCGGGCGAGGAAGGATCAGGGAGAAATCTGACTTACCGGGGGAGCATCCCTTGAAGGGGTCACCCTGGAACCCGTTGCGACACCTGCACTGGGCACTGTGGTCGCTGTTGATGCATTCCGCGTTAGTCCCACAGGGGTCATCCTCGCACGGGTACCGACATTCGTTGTTAATACAAGCTTGTGTGGAGGGGCAGTCAGCGTCACCCCGGCAACCCGTAACTGTGAGGGGCCAGGTTAGTAGGGGCTCTCCCGTGAGGTGGTAGTGGCGCTATATCACTAGTGTGGCTGTTATACCTTATATTATTACATTATTATATTAGATCCATTAGTGAACATCATATATAGTATATATAATATATCCAAGATGGAGGAGGATGTGAAGCATGCCAGAAGGAACATAGTGAGGGGTAAACATGACAGTCAAACAAGAGGAAGGCAGTAATCTTACTGATGACATTGTCAAGACTGCAGAAAGTATAGGGGTCGCCCGAGTAGCCCGGGTCGCAGGTACAGAGGGGCCGGTGGGCTAGGGTGCGGCACTTAGCCTTGGCGGCGCAGGGGTTGGCCAAGTCACAGGGGTTGCGGCACTCGCGGTTATAACACACTTTGTCGTCCGGGCAGGCCAGATCCGAGCTGCAGCCGGGGGACGGGGTGGGTGGTGCTACGTCAGGAGAGGACAGCGGAGTCAGGCAGTGTCAGGGAGAGCCAAAACCTTTACCTCCTGGGAAATGGGAGTTCACATCCCCCATCCCTCGTTAACTAAGGCAGGGGATGGTTCACACTACCCATCCCTCGTTAACTAAGGCAGGGGATGGTTCACACTACCCATCCCTCGTTAACTAAGGCAAGGGATGGTTCACACTACCCATCCCTCGTTAACTAAGGCAGGGGATGGTTCACACTACCCATCCCTCGTTAACTAAGGCAGGGGATGGTTCACACTACCCATCCCTCGTTAACTAAGGCAGGGGATGGTTCACACTACCCATCCCTCGTTAACTAAGGCAGGGGATGGTTCACACTACCCATCCCTCGTTAACTAAGGCAAGGGATGGTTCACACTACCCATCCCTCGTTAACTAAGGCAGGGGATGGTTCACACTACCCATCCCTCGTTAACTAAGGCAAGGGATGGTTCACACTACCCATCCCTCGTTAACTAAGGCAAGGGATGAGCTCTTTCCTCCATTTCCTCGGTAAAAGTTTTGGGATGTGATTATTTTTTTTTGTGGGGGGGGGGGGGGGGGAGAAACAAGCCACCGCTGATAGCAATATGTCCTATCGTCAAGAGACACGAAGAAACTGTGAGTATAGTTCCAAGTTGCCATACATGTTAATGGTACAATAATAGCATAAAGGAAAAGCAAGGGAGAAATTGTCCCTCTGTGATTGATAACCAATTAGTAATTAATAAGAAGCAAATACTGTTATTGATAATACGTAAATTGTGTAATTGAGGTGTGTAATCACCAAGATGACTTAAGATATACTGTGATTGATGAAAATAAACAGAAATACTGTGATTGATTAAAAGCAACAGAAATACTGTGATTGATTATATATAAGCAACAGAAATACTGTGATTGATATACAGTACATAAGAAACACACATGGAGTAGAGTGATTGAAGTATAAATTACGCCCCGTTTCTGAAATTGCCTGATCATGAATTGAGCAAAATTTTTGGCTCAATTTTTGAAACGGGCTCCTAACTTAACCCAACCCAATTTCAACCAAATCTAACCTAAACCAACCGAAATTAGCCTAACCTAACCCAAATCGACCTAATCTAACACATATCAACCTAATCTAACCCAAATGAACCCAACCTAACCTAACCTAGGCACTTTCAGAAACTGGGTGTATCATATCAACAAGACTACCGTGAGAGGTGTGTAAACAGTGAGTACAAGGTGAGGGGGGAGAAGGTGTCTAGGGGTGAACATAGTGCTATATACAACACTGGTCACTTATGATCACTTATTGTGGGACATGGGTATTATGGACACACACACACACACACACACACACACACACACACACACACACACGCACAACTATACACACAGATACACATCCAAACATACTAAACTACACACACACACACAGTGGAGGATGGAGGAGGGTGGAGGGACTACCTGGGCGGCACAAGAGGTGGGGGTCGCCTTGGTAACCCTGAGGGCACCAACAGCGTGGACGGTGACGCCTGACGGTGCACTCAGCGTTCAGGCCACACGGAGACCCCACCACACACGGGTCAACACACGACCCGCTGTGACAAAGTTCCATCTCACCGCACTGGCGATTCGTCCGGCATTCAGAAGAGGATGTGGGTGGGCGTGGGGTGAGGACGCCTACCGGGGGGCGGGGTGTGGGTGGGCGTGGTGTTGTGACTGGAGGGGCAGGAGTGAGGACACAGTTATAGAGAGTGAGTTAGTCAGTAGCACAATATGTCAGTCGTAAAGGCAGGTGTGGCCACTCCGTCAAGAAGTAGCGCGACAGGTGTACTGAGGGAGCCAGGGTCAAGTGAGTACATAACAATAAGGAACAATTTCATCTACAAACAGTATTAGAAGAACTTTATGGTAGATACAAAATAAAGATGGCGAATAAATCAATACGAGAAGCGCAACACAGCTGGAATAAAAGAAATGCACTACAGTAAGTCTCCACGACATTCACACAAACACATGCAGAATCGAAGCGAAAAAACAGGAAATGGAAATAAAAAAACATGGAAAATGGGAAATACACGAGAATGAGTGTGAGAGAAACGACCTCCAAACATATGGTGGCTGACTATGTGTTCTCAAATAAATTGTTGACATGTATAAATACTCTGTGGTTGAGGTGCCCGTGTGGCCCCGGCCAAGTACCTAGTTGTGGGAGGCACTCGACGAGCGGGTTGCCTCGGTGACCAGACAAACAGGTACACACGGGACGGTGACGGACGGTGGCGCACTGTGCCTTGTAGCCGCACCGCACCAGCACACACCCGTCCACACACTCACCATCCCAGCAAACTTCATCCCCCCAACAGTCGCTGTTCTCACCACAAGGGCGAGAGGGTACGTCTGTAGGAGACTGGGTAGAGGGGAGGAGGTCGGGGTTAAGGATAGGGAAGGCAGAAACAGTGACTTGGGCAGACTCAGTGGTGGTGGGGTACGTCTCCGATTCCCCTTCATCTACCGTCGATCTTGTCGCAGCTTCAACGTCCTCAGTAAAGCCTGGAGGTGGTGGTGACGTTAATTCTCCCTCTGACGGGATCTTAACCTCATGAGAAATATCACCAGAGACAGTTGTAGGAATAATACCATATTCCTCCGTGGTGGCGGAGACGCTGCTGGTATCAGGAACAGTGAGAGTAGTGATGTCAACGTAAACCACCTCAGTATACGGCGACACTGGTGATGGAGTAGTAACATCCTCCTGGGTGACTGGTGAAACACTTGGGGAAGTAGCAGAAGCGGCGGAAGGAGTTGTGATGGGGTAACTCACACCAGGAACACTTTCAGTTGATGACAATATTGTTGTCTCTACTGGCACGAGGGACGACACTTCATCTGGGCTGACAGAGGTTGCTGACACATCATGACCGAGAGGTCGACCTGTACTAGTATCGCCAGGTATTGGTCTGTCAGTGCCAGGACCCAGTGGTCTGTCAGTGCCAAGACCTAGTGGTAGGTCAGTGCCAGGACCCAGTGGTAGGTCAGTGCCAGGAACCAGTGGTCTGTCAGTGCCAGGACTCAGTGGTAGGTCAGTGCCAGGAACCAGTGGTCTGTCGGTGCCAGGACCCAGTGGTCTGTCGGTGCCAGCACCCAGTGGTCTGTCAGTGCCAGGACCAAGTGGTCTGTCAGTGCCAGGACCAAGTGGTCTGTCAGTGCCAGGACCCAGTGGTCTGTCAGTGCCAGGACCTAATGGTCTGTCAGTGCCAGGACCCAGTGGTAGGTCAGAGACAGTAACCAATGGTCTTTCAGTGCCAGGACCCAGAGGTCTGTCAGTGCCAGGACCTAATGGTCTGTCAGTGCCAGGATACGGCCTATCGGTGCCAGGACCCAGTGGTCTGTCAGTGCCAGGACCTAATGGTCTGTCAGTGCCAGGACCCAGTGGTAGGTCAGAGACAGTAACTAATGGTCTTTCAGTGCCAGGACCCAGTGGTCTGTCAGTGCCAGGACCCAGTGGTCTGTCAGTGCCAAGACCCAGAGGTCTGTCAGTGCCAGGACCCAGAGGTCTGTCAGTGCCAGGACCAAATGGTCTGTCAGTGCCAGGATACGGCCTATCGGTGCCAGGACCCAGTGGTAGGTCAGAGACAGTAACTAATGGTCTTTCAGTGCCAGGACCCAGTGGTCTGTCAGTGCCAGGACCCAGTGGTCTGTCAGTGCCAAGACCCAGAGGTCTGTCAGTGCCAGGACCCAGTGGTTTGTCAGTGCCAGGACCCAATGGTCTTTCAGTGCCAGGATACGGCCAATCGGTGCCAGGACCCAGTGGTAGGTCAGAGACAGTAACCAATGGTCTTTGAGTGCCAGGGCCCAATGGTCTGTCAGTGCCAGGACCCATTGGTCTGTCAGTGCCAGGATACGGCCTATCGGTGCCAGGACCCAGTGGTAGGTCAGAGACAGTAACCAATGGTCTTTCAGTGCCAGGACCCAGTGGTCTGTCAGTGCCAGGACCCATTGGTCTGTCAGTGCTAGGAACCAGTGGTCTGTCAGTGCCAGGACCCAATGGTCTGTCAGTGCCAGGACCCAGTGGTCTGTCAGTGCCAGGACCCAGTGGTCTGTCAGTGCCAGGACCCAATGGTCTGTCAGTGCCAGGATACGGCCTATCGGTGCCAGGACCCAATGGTCGGTCAGTGCCCGGACCCAGTGGTCGGTCAGTGCCAGGACCCAATGGTCTGTCAGTGCCAAGATACGGCCTATCGGTGCCAGGACCCAGTGGTCGGTCAGTGCCAGGACCCAGTGGTCGGTCAGTGCCAGGACCCAATGGTCTGTCAGTGCCAGGACCCAGTGGTCGGTCAGTGCCAGGACCCAGTGGTCTGTCAGTGCCAGGACCCAATGGTCTGTCAGTGCCAGGATACGGCCTATCGGTGCCAGGACCCAGTGGTCGGTCAGTGCCAGGACCCAGTGGTCGGTCAGTGCCAGGACCCAGTGGTCGGTCAGTGCCAGGACCCAGTGGTCTGTCAGTGCCAGGACCCAGAGGTCTGTCGGTGCCAGGACCCAGAGGTCTGTCGGTGCCAGGACCCAGTGGTCTCTCAGTGCCAGGACCCAGTGGTCTGTCAGTGCCAGGACCCAGAGGTCTGTCAGTGCCAGGACCCAGTGGTCTGTCAGTGCCAGGACCCAATGGTCTGTCAGTGCCAGGACCCAGTGGTCTGTCAGTGCCAGGACCCAGAGGTCTGTCGGTGCCAGGACCCAGAGGTCTGTCAGTGCCAGGACCCAGTGGTCTGTCAGTGCCAGGACCCAATGGTCTGTCAGTGCCAGGACCCAGAGGTCTGTCAGTGCCAGGACCCAATGGTCTTTCAGTGCCAGGATACGGCCTATCGGTGCCAGGACCCAGTGGTCGGTCAGTGCCAGGACCCAGTGGTAGGTCAGAGACAGTAACGAATGGTCCTTCAGTGCCAGGACCCAATGGTCTTTCAGTGCCAGGAACCAGTGGTCTGTCAGTGCCAGGATCCAGTGGTCTGTCAGTGCCAGGACCTAATGGTCTATCAGTGCCAGGACCCAGTGGTCTGTCAGTGCCAGGACCCAGTGGTCTGTCAGTGCCAGGACCCAGTGGTCTGTCAGTGCCAGGACCTAATGGTCTGTCAATGCCAGGACCCATAGGTCTGTCAGTGCCAGGAGCCAGTGGTCTGTCAGTGCCAGGGCCCAATGGTCTGTCAATGCCAGGACCCATAGGTCTGTCAGTGCCAGGACCCAGTGGTCTGTCAGTGCCAGGACCCAATGGTCTGTCAGTGCCAGGACCCAGTGGTCTGTCAGTGCCAGGACCCAATGGTCTGTCAGTGCCAGGATACGGAGTATCGGTGCCAGGAACCAATGGTCTGTCAGTGCCAGGATACGGAGTATCGGTGCCAGGAACCAATGGTCTGTCAGTGCCAGGAGCCAGTGGTCTGTCAGTGCCAGGACCCAGTGGTCTGTCAGTGCCAGGACCCAGTGGTCTGTCAGTGCCAGGACCCAGTGGTCTGTCAGTGTCAGGATCCAGTGGTCTGTCAGTGCCAGGACCCAGTGGTCTGTCTGTGCCAGGACCCACTGAGCTGTCAGTGCCAGGTTCCACTGGTCTGGCAGTGCCAGGACCCAGAGGTCTGTCAGTGCCAGGACCCAGTGGCCTGTCAGTGCCAGGAACCAGTGGTCTGTCAGTGCCAGGACCAAATGGTCTGTCAGTGCCAGGACCTAGAGGTCTGTCAGTACCAGGACCCAGTGGTCTGTCAGTGCCAGGACCTAGTGGTCTGTCAGTGCCAGGACCCAGTGGTCTGTCGGTGCCAGGACCCAGTGGTCTGTCAGTGCCAGGACCCAGAGGTCTGTCAGTGCCAGGACCCAGTGGTCTGTCGGTGCCAGGACCCAGTGGTCTGTCAGTGCCAGGACCCAGAGGTCTGTCAGTGCCAGGACCAAATGGTCTGTCAGTGCCAGGACCCAGAGGTCTGTCAGTGCCAGGACCTAATGGTCTGTCAGTGCCAGGACCTAATGGTCTGTCAGTGCCAGGATACGGCCTATCGGTGCCAGGACCCAGTGGTAGGTCAGAGACAGTAACCAATGGCCTTTCAGTGCCAGGACCCAGTGGTCTGTCAGTGCCAGGATACGGCCTATCAGTGCCAGGACCCAGTGGTAGGTCAGAGACAGAAACCAATGGCCTTTCAGTGCCAGGACCCAATGGTCTGTCAGTGCCAGGAACCAGTGGTCTGTCAGTGCCAGGACCCAGAGGTCTGTCAGTGCCAGGACCTAGTGGTCTGTCAGTGCCAGGACCCAGTGGTCTGCCAGTGCCAGGATACGGCCTATCGGTGCCAGGACCCAGTGGTAGGTCAGAGACAGTAACCAATGGTCTTTCAGTGCCAGGACCCAATGGTCTGTCAGTGCCAGGAACCAGTGGTCTTTCAGTGCCAGGACCCAGTGGTCTGTCAGTGTCAGGACCCAGTGGTCTGTCAGTGCCAGGATACGGCCTATCGGTGCCAGGACCCAGTGGTAGGTCAGAGACAGTAACCAATGGTCTTTCAGTGCCAGGACCCAATGGTCTGTCAGTGCCAGGAACCAGTGGTCTTTCAGTGCCAGGACCCAGTGGTCTGTCAGTGTCAGGACCCAGTGGTCTGTCAGTGCCAGGACCCAATGGTCTGTCAGTGTCAGGACCCAGTGGTCTATCGGTGCCAGGACCCAGTGGTCTGTCAGTGCCAGGACCCAATGGTCTGTCAGTGTCAGGACCCAGTGGTCTATCGGTGCCAGGACCCAGTGGTAGGTCAGAGACAGTAACCAATGGCCTTTCAGTGCCAGGACCCAGTGGTCTGTCAGTGCCAGGACCCAATGGTCTGTCAGTTCCAGGATACGGCCTATCAGTGCCAGGACCCAGTGGTAGGTCAGAGACAGTAACTAATGGTCTTTTAGTGCCAGGACCGAGTGGTCTGTCAGTGCCAGGACCCAGTGGTCTGTCAGTGCCAGGACCCAGTGGAAGGTCAGAGACAGTAACTAATGGTCTGTCAGTGCCAGGACCCAGTGGTAGGTCAGAGACATTAACTAATGGTCTTTCAGTGCCAGGACCCAATGGTCTGTCAGTTCCAGGATACGGCCTATCAGTGCCAGGACCCAGTGGTAGGTCAGAGACAGTAACCAATGGTCTTTCAGTGCCAGGACCCAGTGGTCTGTCAGTGCCAGGATACGGCCTATCAGTGCCAGGACCCAGTGGTAGGTCAGAGACAGTAACCAATGGTCTGCCAGTGCCAGGACCCAATGGTCTGTCAGTGCCAGGAACCAGTGGTCTTTCAGTGCCAGGACCCAGTGGTAGGTCAGAGACAGTAACCAATGGTCTGCCAGTGCCAGGACCCAGTGGTCTGTCAGTGCCAGTACCCAGTGGTAGGTCAGAGATAGTAACCAATGGTCTTTCAGTGCCAGGACCCAGTGGTCTGTCAGTGCCAGGACCCAGTGGTAGGTCAGAGATAGTAACCAATGGTCTTTCAGTGCCAGGACCCAGTGGTCTGTCAGTGCCAGGACCCAGTGGTCTGTCAGTGCCAGGACCCAGTGGTAGGTCAGAGACAGTAACTAATGGTCTTTCAGTGCCAGGACCCAGTGGTCTGTCAGTGCCAGGACCCAGTGGTCTTTCAGTGCCAGGACCCAGTGGTCTGTCAGTGCCAGGACCCAGAGGTCTGTCAGTGCCAGGACCCAGTGGTCTGTCAGTGCCAGGACCCAGTGGTCTGTCAGTGCCAGGGACAAGAGGTCTGTCAGTGCCAGGACCTAAGGGTCTGTCAGTGCCAGGACCTAATGGTCTGTCAGTGCCAGGATACGGCCTATCGGTGCCAGGACCCAGTGGTAGGTCAGAGACAGTAACCAATGGTCTTTCAGTGCCAGGACCCAGTGGTCTGTCAGTGCCAGGACCGAATGGTCTGTCAGTTCCAGGATACGGCCTATCAGTGCCAGGACCCAGCGGTAGGTCAGTGCCAGGACCCAGTGGTCTGTCAGTGCTAGGATACGGCCTATCGGTGCCAGGACCCAGTGGTCTGTCAGTGCCAGGACCCAGTGGTCTGTCAGTGCCAGGACCCAGTGGTAGGTCAGTGCCAGGACCCAGTGGTAGGTCAGAGACAGTAACTAATGGTCTTTCAGTGCCAGGACCCAGAGGTCTGTCAGTGCCAGGACCCAGTGGTCTTTCAGTGCCAGGACCCAGTGGTCTGTCAGTGCCAGGACCCAGAGGTCTGTCAGTGCCAGGACCCAGTGGTCTGTCAGTGCCAGGACCCAGAGGTCTGTCAGTGCCAGGACCCAGTGGTCTGTCAGTGCCAGGACCCAGAGGTCTGTCAGTGCCAGGGCCCAGAGGTCTGTCAGTGCCAGGACCCAGTGGTCTGTCAGTGCCAGGACCCAATGGTCTGTCAGTGCCAGGATACGGCCTATCGGTGCCAGGACCCAGTGGTAGGTCAGAGACAGTAACCAATGGTCTTTCAGTGCCAGGACCCAATGGTCTGTCAGTGCCAGGACCCAGTGGTAGGTCAGTGCCAGGACCCAGAGGTCTGTCAGTGCCAGGACCCAATGGTCTGTCAGTGCTAGGATACGGCCTATCGGTGCCAGGACCCAGTGGTAGGTCAGAGACAGTAACCAATGGTCTTTCAGTGCCAGGACCCATTGGTCTGTCAGTGCCAGGGCCCAGAGGTCTGTCAGTGACAGGACCCATTGGTCTATCACTGCCTGGACCCATTGGTCCGTCAGTGCCAGGACCAAATGGTCTGTCAGTGCCAGGATACGGCCTATCGGTGCCAGGACCCAGTGGTAGGTCAGAGACAGTAACCAATGGTCTTTCAGTGCCAGGACCCAATGGTCTGTCAGTGTCAGGAACCAGTGGTCTGTCAGTGCCAGGACCCAGAGGTTTGTCAGTACCAGGACCCAATGGTCTGCCAGTGCCAGGATACGGCCTATCGGTGCCAGGATCCAGTGGTCTGTCAGAGCCAGGACCCAGAGGTCTGTCAGTGCCAGGGACCAGTGGTCTGTCAGTGCCAGGACCCAGTGGTCTGTCAGTGCCAGGACTCAGTGGTCTGTCAGTGCCAGGACCAAATGGTCTGTCAGTGCCAGGACCTAATGGTCTGTCAGTGCCAGGATACGGCCTATCGGTGGCAGGACCCAATGGTCTGTCAGTGCCAGGAACCAGTGGTCTGTCAGTGACAGGACCCAGAGGTTTGTCAGTGCCAGGACCAAATGGTCTGTCAGTGCCTGGACCAAATGGTCTGTCAGTGCCAGGACCCAATGGTCTGTCAGTGCCAGGATATGGCCTATCGGTGCCAGGACCCAATGGTCTGTCAGTGCCAGGATATGGCCTATCGGTGCCAGGACCCAGTGGTCTGTCAGTGCCAGGACCCAATGGTCTGTCAGTGCCAGGATACGGCCTATCGGTGCCAGGACCCAGTGGTCTTTCAGTGCCAGGACCCAATGGTCTGTCAGTTCCAGGACCCAGTGGTCTGTCAGTGCCAGGACCCAATGGTCTGTCAGTGCCAGGACCCAGAGGTCTGTCAGTGCCAGGGCCCAGAGGTCTGTCAGTGCCAGGGCCCAGAGGTCTGTCAGTGCCAGGACCCAGTGGTTTGTCAGTGCCAGGACCCAGTGGTCTGTCAGTGCCAGGGCCCAGAGGTCTGGCAGTGCCAGGACCCAGTGGTCTGTCAGTGCCAGGACCCAATGGTCTGTCAGTGCCAGGACCCAGAGGTCTGTCAGTGCCAGGACCAAATGGTCTTTCAGTGCCAGGACCCAATGGTCTGCCAGTGCCAGGACCCAGTGGTAGGTCAGTGCCAGGACCCATTGGTCTTTCAGTGCCAGGACCCAATGGTCTTTCAGTGCCAGGACCCAGTGGTAGGTCAGTGCCAGGACCCATTGGTCTGTCAGTGCCAGGACCCAGTGGTAGGTCAGTGCCAGGACCCAATGGTCTGTCAGTGCCAGGACCCAATGGTCTGTCAGTGCCAGGATACGGCCTATCGGTGCCAGGACCCAGTGGTAGGTCAGAGACAGTAACCAATGGTCTTTCAGTGCCAGGACCCAATGGTCTGTCAGTGCCAGGAACCAGTGGTCTGTCAGTGCCAGGACCCAGAGGTTTGTCAGTGCCAGGACCAAATGGTCTTTCAGTGCCAGGACCCAATGGTCTGCCAGTGCCAGGATACGGCCTATCGGTGCCAGGACCCAGTGGTCTGTCAGTGCCAGGACCCAGAGGTCTGTCAGTGCCAGGGCCGAGTGGTCTGTCAGTGCCAGGACCCACTGGTCTGTCAGTGCCAGGACCCACTGGTCTGTCAGTGCCAGGACCAAATGGTCTGTCAGTGACAGGACCCAATGGTCTGTCAGTGCCAGGATACGGCCTATCGGTGGCAGGACCCAATGGTCTGTCAGTGCCAGGAACCAGTGGTCTGTCAGTGCCAGGACCCAGAGGTTTGTCAGTGCCAGGACCAAATGGTCTGTCAGTGCCAGGAACCAATGGTCTGTCAGTGCCAGGATCCAATGGTCTGTCAGTGCCAGGATACGGCCTATCGGTGCCAGGACCCAGTGGTCTGTCAGTGCCAGGGCCCAGTGGTCTGTCAGTGCCAGGGCCCAATGGTCTGTCAGTGCCAGGACCCAGTGGTCTGTCAGTGCCAGGATACGGTCTATCGGTGCCAGGACCCAGTGGTCTGTCAGTGCCAGGACCCAGTGGTCTGTCAGTGCCAGGACCCAGAGGTCTGTCAGTACCAAGTACCAGAGGTCTGTCAGTGCCAGTACCCAGAGGTCTGTCAGTGCCAGTACCCAGAGGTCTGTCAGTGCCAGTACCCAGTGGTCTGTCAGTGCCAGGTACCAGAGGTCTGTCAGTGCCAGGACCCAGAGGTCTGTCAGTGCCAGGACTCAGTGGTCTGTCAGTGCCAGGACCCACTGGTCTGTCAGTGCCAGCACCCAGAGGTCTGTCAGTGCCAGGTACCAGAGGTCTGTCAGTGCCAGGACCCAGAGGTCTGTCAGTGCCAGGACCCAGTGGTCTGTCGGTGCCAGGACCCAGTGGTCTGTCGGTGCCAGGACCCAGTGGTCTGTCAGTGCCAGGTTCCACTGGTCTGTCAGTGCCAGGACCCAGTGGTCTGTCGGTGCCAGGACCCAGTGGTCTGTCAGTGCCAGGTTCCACTGGTCTGTCAGTGCCAGGACCCAGTGGTCTGTCTGTGCCAAGACCCAGTGGTCTGTCAGTGCCAGGACCTAGTGGTCTGTCGGTGCCAGGATACGGCCTATCGGTGCCAGGACCCAGTGGTAGGTCCGTGCCAGGACCCATTGGTCTGTCAGTGGCAGGATACGGCCTATCGGTGCCAGGACCCAGTGGTAGGTCAGTGCCAGGACCCAATGGTCTGTCAGTGCCAGGACCCAGTGGTAGGTCAGTGCCAGGATACGGCCTATCGGTGCCAGGACCCAGTGGTAGGTCAGAGATAGTAACCAATGGTCTTTCAGTGCCAGGACCCAGAGGTCTGTCAGTGCCAGGACCCAATGGTCTGTCAGTGCCAGGACCCAGTGGTCTGTCAGTGCCAGGACCCATTGGTCTGTCAGTGCCAGGATACGGCCTATCGGTGCCAGGACCCAGTGGTAGGTCAGAGACAGTAACCAATGGTCTTTCAGTGCCAAGACCCAGAGGTCTGTCAGTGCCAGGACCCATTGGTCTGTCAGTGCCAAGACCCAGTGGTCTGTCAGTGCCAGGATACGGCCTATCGGTGCCAGGACCAAGTGGTAGGTCAGAGACAGTAACCAATGGTCTTTCAGTGCCAGGACCTATTGGTCTGTCAGTGCCAGGACCCAGTGGTCTGTCTGTGCCAGGATACGGTCTATCGGTGCCAGGACCCAGTGGTAGGTCAGAGACAGTAACCAATGGTCTTTCAGCGCCAGGACCTAATGGTCTGTCAGTGCCAGGGCCCAGTGGTCTGTCAGTGCCAGGATACGGCCTATCGGTGCCAGGACCCAGTGGTAGGCCAGAGACAGTAACCAATGGTCTTTCAGTGCCAGGACCTAATGGTCTGTCAGTGTCAGGACCTAGTGGTCTGTCAGTGCCAGGACCCAGTGGTCTGTCAGTGCCAGGATACGGCTTATCAGTGCCAGGACCCAGTGGTAGGTCAGAGACAGTAACCAATGGTCTTTCAGTGCCAGGACCTAATGGTCTGTCAGTGCCAGGACCTAGTGGTCTGTCAGTGCCAGGACCCAGTGGTCTGTCAGTGCCATTATACGGCCTATCAGTGCCAGGACCCAGTGGTAGGTCAGAGACAGTAACCAATGGTCTTTCAGTGCCAGGACCTAATGGTCTGTCAGTGCCAGGACCTAGTGGTCTGTCAGTGCCAGGACCCAGTGGTCTGTCAGTGCCAGGATACGGCCTAACAGTGCCAGGACCCAGTGGTAGGTCAGAGACAGTAACCAATGGTGTTTCAGTGCCAGGACCCAGTGGTCTGTCAGTGCCAGGACCCAGTGGTCTGTCAGTGCCAGGATACGGCCTATCAGTGCCAGGACCCAGTGGTAGGTCAGAGACAGTAACCAATGGTCTTTCAGTGCCAGGACCTATTGGTCTGTCAGTGCCAGGACCCAGTGGTCTGTCTGTGCCAGGATACGGTCTATCGGTGCCAGGACCCAGTGGTAGGTCAGAGACAGTAACCAATGGTCTTTCAGCGCCAGGACCTAATGGTCTGTCAGTGCCAGGACCCAGTGGTCTGTCAGTGCCAGGACCCAGTGGTCTGTCAGTGCCAGGATACGGCCTATCAGTGCCAGGACCCAGTGGTAGGTCAGAGACAGTAACCAATGGTCTTTCAGCGCCAGGACCTAATGGTCTGTCAGTGCCAGGACCCAGTGGTCTGTCAGTGCCAGGACCCAGTGGTCTGTCAGTGCCAGGATACGGCCTATCAGTGCCAGGACCCAGTGGTAGGTCAGAGACAGTAACCAATGGTGTTTCAGTGCCAGGACCCAATGGTCTGTCAGTGCCAGGACCCAGTGGTCTGTCAGTGGTATAGTCTCCGGTAACACGGGATATATTTTGATCAGGGAAAATAATGGGATGTTGAGTGAAAATGTGTGGCTTGGTGGCTTCTGGCGTTGCTGTAGTGGGTTCGACATAGCCTGGGATGGCTGGAGTTGCTGGCTTATCCGTGGTTGGGTGGGTTGATGCAGTGTACTCTTGAGTAACAGGCTGTGGCTTGGTGGGTTCGACATAGCCTGGGATGGCTGGAGTTGCTGGCTTATCCGTGGTTGGGTGGGTCGACACTCCTTCAACTGTCGGTTTAGGTGTGCCTACTTCAACAGGGCCTTGTTCAATGTGCGGGAATGTTGTTATGCCTATTTCAAAAGTAGGAAGGGTAAACCCACCTTCCTCAACAGTGGAAGGAGTTGATATGTCTTGTTCTACTATGGTGGGGGATGTTGGCAGGCCTTCTTCAATGGTGGAGGCGGTTGGCAGGCCTGTCTCCCTAGGTACCGTGGTGTTGGTAAGTAGTGTCTCTGGGTAGGTGAGCTCGGTATGGTCGGTGACTGGTGGAGTGTGAGGGTAGGATGAAGGAGTGGATGACGGGGTGGATGGAGGTGTTGGGGTGAAGGGTGGTGTGGTGGGTGGCGCGGTGGGTGGCACGGTGGTATGAGAGTCACCATCAGGTTGGGTTAGTGTGGTGGCCGGTGTGATGGTGGTGGTGGCTGTAACAGGTGTGGTAGTTGTGCTGGGGGTTAATGCTGCAAGAGAAACGTAACAACAGCGGCGTCAACATGCTGTCTACCATCTCATAATCCCCCACTATTTTTTTTTGGATTATTATTAATATTCTTATCTTCATGATACATGGCCAGACTTCCGTTACGCCAAGGTCTAGGCGTTGGCTTAACCATGAAAATGAACTTCAGTGTCATTCTTAAGCCATAATACTGTGGAAAATCAAACTTGAGATAAATTTTTTCGTGCCATCCTCAAAACATCCTGTGAGGCCAACATGTGACATTTTGTCGACCTGATTTATATGATGTAATGAGATGATAACACGGACAATGATCTCAAGTGGATTCATAACAGAAATCTGGACCATGATGAGGTAGTGTCGGATGAGACCAGACCCACAACTCGCGTGCTCCCGTGCAGGCCAGGCCCGGCATCAGTCTCCTGTGTTGTTAGTGGTCAACTGACGTCTACCGCTGCTGGATTACGGCTGGGGAGGGAGATGAGTTGTCGTTCGTGGTGTTACTTGGTGGTGAAGGGAGGGGGGGGGGGGTTGTAACCTTGGTGGGTGGTGAGTAGTCTTCAGCATTAAATTATTCTAGTTCACTGGTTACCAACTAGTGACTAAGGTGGGAAGGAGGGAGGGAGGGAGGAGGGAAGGACTGTGGAGACGTGGGTGGGGTGTCAGCTTCCAGCACGAGCAGCTAAATGGATTATGGACTCAAGTTCTCTGTCTGCTAAGTATCCGTGTTAAGTTGCGCGTTAGTGATTAGACCAACCAGTGGTGATGGTGTGGTGTACCCCGTGTGTGTGGTGATGGTGTGGTCGACCCTGTGTATGTGTGTGTGTGGTGATGGTGTGGTCGACCCTGTGTGTGTGTGATGGTGTGGTGTACCCCGTGTGTGTGATGATGGTGTGGTGTACCCCGTGTGTCTGTGATGGTGTGGTCTACCTCGTGTGTTTGATGATGGTGTGGTGTACCCCGTGTGTCTGTGATGGTGTGGTGTACCCCGTGTGTCTGTGATGGTGTGGTGTACCCCGTGTGTCTGTGATGGTGTGGTGTACCCCGTGTGTGTGATGGTGTGGTGTACCCCGTGTGTGTGATGGTGTGATGTACCCCGTGTGTGTGATGATGGTGTGGTCTACCCCGTGTGTGTGATGATGGTGTGGTGTACCCCGTGTGTCTGTGATGGTGTGGTGTACCCCGTGTGTGTGATGGTGTGGTGTACCCCGTGTGTGTGATGGTGTGATGTACCCCGTGTGTGTGATGATGGTGTGGTCTACCCCGTGTGTGTGATGATGGTGTGGTCTACCCCGTGTGTGTGATGGTGTGGTGTACCCCGTGTGTCTGTGATGGTGTGGTGTACCCCGTGTGTCTGTGATGGTGTGGTGTACCCCGTGTGTGTGATGATGGTGTGGTGTACCCCGTGTGTGTGATGATGGTGTGGTCTACTCCGTGTGGCTGTGGTAACTGTGCCTGTCTACAACGTGTTCGAGTATAGTCTGTCTATTGTCTTGTTGGCTTAACATGAATCATATTTAGTACCACTGTATATTAGCCCAAATGCAATAATATAATGTAACATTATCCGTGCATGATTAGACTTATATATCTGGTGGAGTGTGGGAGGTGAAGTTAGCAAAAATTAGGACAAAGAAAATGATACGAGGTTAATAATATATGAGAGTAAATGGGATTAGGTAACTCACCGGGACATAGAAAACGTGAAATAGGTTAGTGAATAATAAGAGGCGGGGCGCCACCATGCAGCCAAACAACAAAGCTATTTAGTCACCAGCAGAACACACACACACACACACATGCTCAAACATCGTTTATCGCCTCACGCCAAGCGAAATTCTTGGTGTGACGAAGCCTTTAGATCGTAAACGTTCGCGTACACCGGCAATGTACAAAAACTGTGCCATGCGGATATATACAGACACAAGGTTCGAGAAAGCCTACGGAAGAATCGAACTTACAAGCTACTTAAACAACATACTTACAAACTACTTACATTTTATATGATACTGTTTATTATTATTGTTATTGTGTAAATAAAAGAGGAATACGGAGCCCCCGGTTGTCACACGCGCAGCACGGCCCAGAGCCTCAGCTGGACCGTGGGGCAGCGACACTCGGGGACCACGAACTCGATTCTCACACCTTGGAACCTTAACATCTTCACATAACTCTTGATATAAGAACGTGCCCGAGTCAACAGAGCCACGACACAAAGATGGCGTGCAAATTGCTCTAAAACTCTAGTGAACAGTTCCATTTCAGTTATGGTGAAAACATAAGGTAGGACTGATGTAGAACCTGGGTCCAGGTGTAGAGTATAGAGCAGCAGTGTTCTAGAAGCAACTAAACAAGTACAGACACATGAGCATCGGTTAGACAGTTAGGTTTTAAGCTCGATAGCAACAGTCACAAGCACACTATTAACTGATTAAGTTTAGTGCGGTGAGCTCCACCGTCACAGGGCCCACACCTGCCAGGCGTCCCTCCACAGGGCTCACACCTGCCAGGCGTCCCTCCACAAGGCTCACACCTGCCAGGCGTCCCTCCACAGGGCTCACACCTGCCAGGAGTCCCTCCACAGGGCTCACACCTGCCAGGCGTCCCTCCACAGGGCTCACACCTGCCAGGCGTTCCTCCACAGGGCTCACATCTGCCAGGCGTCCCTCCACAGGGCTCACACCTGCCAGGCGTCCCTCCACAGGGCTCACACCTGCCAGGCGTCCCTCCACAGGGCTCACACCTGCCAGGCGTCCCTCCACAGGGCTCACACCTGCCAGGCGTCCCTCCACAGGGCTCACACCTGCCAGGCGTCCCTCCACAGGGCTCACACCTGCCAGGCGTCCCTCCACAGGGCTCACACCTGCCAGGTGTCCCTCCACAGGGCTCACACCTGCCAGGCGTCCCTCCACAGGGCTCACACCTGCCAGGCGTCCCTCCACAGGGCTCACACCTGCCAGGTGTCCCTCCACAGGGCTCACACCTGCCAGGCGTCCCTCCACAGGGCTCACACCTGCCAGGCGTCCCTCCACAGGGCTCACACCTGCCAGGCGTCCCTCCACAGGGCTCACACCTGCCAGGAGTCCCTCCACAGGGCTCACACCTGCCAGGCGTCCCTCCACAGGGCTCACACCTGCCAGGCGTCCCTCCACAGGGCTCACACCTGCCAGAGCTTCCATGCCTCATTCAGGTTGCGTGTAAATGTGGTATAATGGCCAGCTGTGACGAGAAGAGGCGCACCATGCGTTTTAGCACACACCGCAGCTTGTGAGTGACCAACAACAGCCTCAAGGAGGGATGACCACACCTCTGTAAGTCACACCCAGCGAGAAAAAGATCCTAACATGATCATCTTTCTCGGTGAATAATGCTTCTAGTGAGTCGTCACCCGAGTCATCCCTTGTGCCGCCACTCACATCACAGCGGTTACCCAAGAAACTCCGGTGACGTCATGCATCGTTCCACCAATCACAGGCAAGAGCACAAACACAAGAGGCTTCAGCTTACATTCCGGTGACGTCATAAGCCACTCTACCAACCACAAGCTACATCACTAACATCGCAACCTTCAAACAGAGGCTCTGGGATGGGAGTGGAAGCACTTTTACCAATTCAAATTATATCATTAATATTTCTTACTCCAAGACTCCAGGAAGTTAAGGTAATAAAGTACTGTACAATCATCCGTGAGCCTCGGGAGCCAAGTAGCACCTGGTGATGCAGCTCGTGTTTGTCGGTGTTGTGGCGTGTGACGTCACCTGCAGGCGTGGCTCATACTTACGGTTGTTGTTGTCGCTGGTGTTAGTAGGGCGGGCATGCTGCAGCACAAGCCTCGGGCCTCATGCACGTCATTCCTGCTTGCTTTTAGTAGCTACTTGATGCTTCAACTGTTACCTAAGGTTACTGGAGGCAGTCCCTACGTCTTTACATTGGCGGTGGAGCGTGGGTCGTTGCCCAGGCAGTGGCATTGGCGCCGTAACCCAGGCAACAGACACATCTCGGTATTATGTTAACAGCAGTTAGTATCATGACAGGCACGTTAACCAGCAGGCCGAACCACATGCCACAATGCGGCAGTTAGCGAGGAAGAGCGAGGAGTGAGTTGTTGAAAGGTTGGACCTGAGACGTCTCATGAGCACACGCCTTGGAATCTCACCACTGACAGACCTCACTTGACCTCCTCAGCCTCGCCAGAAGTGAGGAACTAGCCCTCCTCTGTCCTCACACTCCGGAGGTCACCTTTTGCAGTCCTCGTATTTAGGCTGAAGGAGGTGTCAGGTAAGCAGGCTGTGAAGACTCCAATGACTTGCTCATGAGGTCAGGACAGCCAGGGTACAGGTAGGTTACCCATGGGCATGAGAGTTCACCTGGGAGTCATAAGACATCCCCGGGTCACGAGAAATCATCCAGGATAGGAACAAGATGATGACTTACCTGGGCGGCAGATGAGGTCCACCTCGTCACACTCCTCGTCTCCTTGGCACGGCGGGTCACACCCAACTACATCAGATAGTTCTGAGGGCGAGAGCGGAGGGTGTGGCGGTCACTCACAGGATCAAGGCTTACTGAAGGGCTGCTGTGTCACTTTTACTCTACCAACGCTAACACTTTTGGTAGGAATAATTTACTATTTCCATGAGTTGATGAAAAATAAAAATTGCTCATTTATAATTATAGAAGCAAAAATACTAAGCCCCATTCAAATAGTTTTAAAGACTTTTAGTACTGTAGAACCTAATACTGAATGACTCGTGTAAATTGTGACCCCCCCCCCTCCCCCAGGAGCTGATGGCGACGAGGACAAGACAATAAAGTATGGAATCAAATCTTGAGTCATTCACAACATACAGTACCACAACAAAAACTAATACAACCCAAACTACAACAGTAATTTATAGTTGAATAAAGTGGTTAACAACAATATACACACATAACTAGCAAACAACATAAAAACTTACAATGGAGGGTCGGGGCAGGAGCAGGAGCACCACGAAGCAACACCAAGAAGAGGTTGTGAAAGGAAAATTGTTAAATGAGAAATAGTCACAACACACACATTGGTTGAGGTGGATAATGGACCTCAACGGAAATTGTTAAAAGGGAATTTTTTGGGGGATTAGTCAGAAAAAAAAATTGAAAATGAATATATTTACAAAATGGACAAAATGGATGAGAACAGGAATGGAGGCCAGGTAGTAATCCAGGATATATATATATTTATTAATCAGAAAATGTTAAACTGTTGTCTACGATGATTGAGATGATGACAGAGAGTAAAACAAGATCTTTGGAATAAACTTAACACTAATATATGTAATGTACTCTCAAACACACACGCACACACACATACACACACGCACACACACACACACACAATATTAGTACAACACATGTTTAAATTATCCATAAAATGTTAAAATAAAATGTTAGCAGGTGGATGAAAAATGATAAAATTGGTTAAATTACGGCACTAAACTCAACACTACAACGGGAGGTAATAATGGAGCCGTTCTTAAACAGATCAGCATCGCGTTCAGTCCTTGTATTTCGTGTTTAAAAACTGTATATAATAAATGTTCTATAAATGTTGATCTGGCAAAACCTAACCTAACTAAACCAAACCATAAAAGAACATAGTGGTCAAGCTAAGCAAGGTATAGGTTAGGTTAGTCTTATCCTATAAACTCTTTCCCCCATAATGGACTGAAGAGAGATACTGACCTTCATAATTACCCAAAATGGAAATATCCCAGGAAATAATATATACAATACAGGAAAACTAAGATGAAATGGAAAAAAAATAAATAAAACTGCTTGGATAGCGAAGTTCATGGTAAATCAGGGAGCTCACAGAAAACAGGAATGACCAAAGAAAACTATACTACAGGATAAACTACATTAAATGAAAATAAATTAAGCAAATATATACAGTGAAATCCTCTATTTAGCGGATTATATGAAGAAGAAAGTCCGTTATATCGAGGGTTTGTTAAATGTGAAACCTACATATAATGAACTATATGGAGAGAAGTCAATTATATAAATAAATATATATACAACAGCAGTCAAGACGTAAAATTAGACAGACAGAGAGAATATGTGAACTATACCACATACACACACCATACAGACAGATAGACAGACAAGAGAACATATCACACAGCAAGACTCATACTTAACAGACAGGCAAGAAGATTAAGCACAGACATACCACAGACAGACAGACAGGCAGACAGACTTACGTGGTTTGCAGGTACAGCCGTCGCAGGTAAAACCAAATGGACAGTCTTCGTTGGCGTGACAGGTACACTCTGGACCACCCGGGAACAGTCATAGTTAGTAAGTATCTCCTTACTCTACACCTGTCTAATTAACTGTCCATTTCTATACCTGTCTAATTATTCTTATACCTGTCTAATTAACTGTCCATTTCTATACCTGTCTAATTATTCTTATACCTGTCTAATTAACTGTCCATTTCTGTACCTGTCTAATTATTCTTATACCTGTCTAATTATTTCCATACCTGTCTAATTAACTGTCCATTTCCATACCTGTCTAATTAACTTTCTATTCCCATATCTATCTAGTTAACAGTCTATTTCCATACATGTCTAGTTAACTGTCTATTTCAATACATGTCTGGTTAACTGTCTATTTACATATCTGTCTAATTAATTGTCTATTTCTATACCTGTCTACCTGTCATTATTATCATTATCTATTTTATATCCTTTTATCTGCCTTATCAATTATTACCATTATCTATCTATCTATCTATCTATCTATCTATCTATCCATCTATCTATCGAAAATCTTAAATAGAAACTATATTAAACTGTAAATAAAGAGACATTGTATATTAAGCTTAACAACAAAATAATAATAATAATAATAATAATAATAATAATAATAATAATAATAATAATAATAATCCTGCCTACTTAAACTTAGCTCACAGGGATTGTATCAACTTAGACACAATAACACTTCATTAACTTTTAAATCCACAAGGAACAAACCTAACCTAACCAGACCTAACCTAACCTAACCTAACCTAACCAGACCTAAGCTAACCTAACCTAACCTAAGCCTAAAAATTTTAACATGTAAGTTAATACTCACCCCATAATGACCTATCACACCTGTGAATTTAATTAAAAGGTGTGGCACGCTATGTTCACCTGTATGGCACTCTATGTTCACCTGTATGGCACTCTATGTTCACCTGTATGGCACCTACTATGGCACTCTATGTTCACCTGTATGGCACCTACTATGGCACTCTATGTTCACCTGTGTGGCACCTACTATGGCACTCTATGTTCACCTGTGTGGCACCTACTATGGCACTCTATGTTCACCTGTATGGCACCTACTATGGCACTCTATGTTCACCTGTGTGGCACCTACTGCGTGTTGATTAAGCTCTGTTTAACTCTACGTTCAGCTTTGTGTTGGTGACTGTAAACTGATTCTCTTGCTCTACTTTAGCGGGTCTCTGTACTAGTGAGCGAGGGCACAGTATGTGTGTGTGTTCTCTCATGTCAAGTGGCAGTGTTACTACTCGAGGTCCTCACTTGAGCCTCACCACTATCATGCTTCTACAGGCTTATAAAATAATAACACTCTTGATTATAGTGTGTACATGACTGTCCTTCTCTGGTCTGTGTGCATCTTTGATACTGTGTAAACTCTGGTAAAAACTTGATCCTGATGGTGACTGGTTTGAATACAGTCAACAGTTAACACATGTGATGGCTCTTGTACTGAAGATTGTTGTGCTAAAATTATTCAGAAGATGAAAAGTGTGTGTTTGTTGTCTACTTAAACCGATAGTGTTGTGTGTTGCTGTACACACTACCTGGACTATATGAGGCATAACATGTAATATACTTAGAGTACACAGCGAGTGAGTGATATTAATACACGTTAGAGGACATGCTAGTGAGGTAAAGCGAGAACAAGATCAGTAGCGGCAGGTAGACATCTCCTACAGGTATGATTCAGTCAATACAGGTGTATAGTCCAGGTCAGGAGGACACAGTCTAGTACAGTACAATAGTCTCACATGGGCCCGGTTGGGAAGGTTACCTGTGGGGTGGGGGGGACACAACCCACGGGAGGCTGTGGAAACAACGCTATGGGGAGAGAATAGGGAAGGGGAGGGAAAACTTCATCCTGGGGGAGTTACCTGTAGGGAGTACTGGGAAGCACTTAATGATGGGGTCGCCAGTGTATCCTGAGGGGCAGGAGCACCTGGGGACGTGTTCCACTGCCCTACACTCGGCGTCCAGGCCACACGCCTCCGTCATCTGACAGGGGTCCATGCAGTGGGTGGTGAAGCAGGCCTCGTCGTGCGGGCAGTCTGCGTCAGCCCGGCACCCGGCGTCTGTCAGGCACAAACTCCAGCTCATAACCTCGTCATTCTCTAAACCCAGATACTGTACGCCCTTCCCCTGGAGGTCTTAACCATGGAGGGGCTTTGAAAATCCCTTTCTCTTGTATAGGCCTTTGTGTCGGGTCTTAGTGATAGGTCTTCATGGTCTGTCAGCGATCAGTCTTAGTAGATATATATTGTGTTTGTATGTAACTGAGCTGTAGACGAGTGATGGGTCTCTAGGTGATGTTGTATCTGTGACTAGTGGTGAATGACACACGCATCTGAGTGATGTATGACTGGTGGCACCTGAGTGATGCTTTTTAATTCAAGTCTGATGGGTGTGAGTGGTGTGCTTTGCTGTTGTCCCTGAATTCTGGTTCAGTCTGGTGTTTCTGAGTGGTTTGTGTAAGTGGTGAGTGAGTGACGTCTGAGTGGTGAGTGAGTGACGTCTGAGTGGCACGTCACAGTACATCTACAGTGTGTCCGGCACAGTCTAAGTGGTTATGAGAGAGTGAATGACAGTGGACGAAACCTCGACAGTAGTTTCGATTCGTTCCATCTCAGTTTCATCCATTTTCCTCACTACTTAAGTCATTACAGATACATTAAACCCCCCAATAGGTCTTCCAACAACCAGACTCCGCTAACGAAACTACGCGATTCGACAAAAAATCTTAATTAACAGATGAAACACCCAAATGGTTCGGTGGTTCGAATCTACAGTCGAGGCTTCTTGTGGGGTGATTCACATAGATCTCTCACAGTCAGTCAATCAGATATTAATAACAATATTACAATTACTGTGGCTGTATTAATGCTACCAGTTACATCTATGACAACTATCATTAGGGCAGTTAATGTACAAGCTCGCTGGTAAGTCATGAGAGCACAGCCCGGGTCTCCAGAGGTTCCTAGACTGGATTCCTTCAACCTCATATGGGAGATGACAGAACACACCCACCTGGCTCACTCAAGCTACGATACACAGTGCACCAGGCAGTCAGTATCCCATTCTATCCTGTCTTGACAACACATAATTAATAGATATTTTATTCAGTAAAATCGACATACAAGATCACGTTGGTTCAGCCTGTACACAAGAGAGTCCAGGTGTACAAACAATGGTCAATAGTAAGTCGATTTAACCAACACAACTCAAGAAGGCTGCCCAAACGCCTGTCTTCAATTCTTTCAAAAGCCATCGGGTAAAATGGCGCAGGAAATAGGATTGAGACTACCGTGATGCAGGTGGATGTGTTCTCTCATTCTCAGGTGAGGGAGAAGGTGACCACCGTGAGAACCTTCCAGTACCCGGGGCCTGGGTAGTGTGAGGCGAGATATGGTACAACAGCAAGGTGGCGAGGTTGGCTCTGGCAGCGTTAACACTTGGTATTATGCATCACAGCTCAAGTGCATCGTCAGCCAGGGAAGAACATATTAATTTATTCTGATATGTTGGGTATATCGCTGTACACAACATATCAGGGCAGTATGTTGTGAGCACAGAACTCTACACAACATATCAGGGCAGTATGTTGTGAGCACAGGACTCTACACAACATATCAGGGCAGTATGTTGTGAGCACAGGACTCTACACAACATATCAGGGCAGTATGTTGTGAGCACAGAACTCTACACAACAATAGCAGGAAGGGCAAGGCATAACTATTAATACGTCAGGAAGAAGTCTGGTGGGGGGGGGGGGGGTAGTCTGGTCAGCTGAGGGGAGAGGGAAGGGTGAGAGGGAAGGGTGAGGGAAGGGTGAGAGGGAGAGGTGAGGGGAGAGGGAAGGGTGAGAGGGCACAGGTAAGGAACCACACGAGGGGCGGTGATCAGAGGGCCGAGGTAACCGCCCTTCATGACTTTGAATGGGTCTTGGTTAGGTTAGGTTTGGCAGGTAGAGGAGAGGAACAAGACGAAGAGGAAGGAGAGAAAGTGAGAATAGGAGGACCAGAAACATGACGAACAAAGAGGAGGAGAGGGGGATGGGGTGAACGGTGTATGGAGGGGGCGGTCGTTAGGGGGGAGGGGACGGTCGTTAGGGGGGAGGGGGCGGTCGTTAGGGGTGAGAGGGGCGGTCATTAGAGGGGCGGGGAGGGGGGCGGTACAATATTCAGTCGAACACTTTGTTATTCTCGTTATTAGACAAATGATGCTGTTATTATTATTATTATTAGTTCTTGCTTTGCCTTAATTATTACTGATTATGTCCTAAATATTACGCGAAACAAAACAGGGGTGTGAGATGGAGGGGGAAGGGGGGGGGTGAGTTGTTGTGGGGTAGTAGGAGTGGGGGGGGGGGGCGCGGCAAATGAGGTGGCGGGATAGTTAGCGTCAAATGGGTTGAGGGGAGGGGGGAGGGCAGCGTCAAGACTCGTTCAACACAATACCTGAGATGCAGAAGGGGATGTGATCGCGAACTTCACATCTCTCGGACGTCTCACAGGGGTTCCTCAGTTGGCAAGGGGACAGACACTCCTTGTTGTAGCAGGCGGTACTACTGGGGCAGTCGGTGTTACTGCGACACCCGACTACACCAGGTGGACGGAGAGGGGGGGCAGGGAAGGAGGGAGCTAATTAGACACGTTGGGAGAGGAGTTACTGGGATCGAAGTGCTACAGAGGGGTCATGGAGGGGGGGTACTGCAGAGGGGTCATGGAGGGGGGTACTGCAGAGGGGTCATAGAGGGGGGGTACTGCAGAGGGGTCATGGAGGGGGGTACTGCAAAGTGGGTCATGGGGGAGTACTGGAGCAAAAGCTTAAAGGAAGGAGTTTCAGTTTCAGCTAAGATGTATACTGTAGGTCTCAGCTAAGGTGGACAATCTTAGCTGAGGGGAATATAGCTTTAAGATACGGTGCTCAGGCTTCAACTACAAGATATAGCTTCAAGTAAGATAACGCAGCTAAATAAGGAAGAGGAAATGACAAAATAGGATAAATACTAGAGGAAATAGTTGATAATAATCTTTGCAAAGAGAGAAAAGGAGAAACAAGAATTACAACAGAGCAAGATTTACTTCTACACAGTACTTCCTCAAACTTTATTCTGAGACACACACACGGGGGAAGCGATCAAACACTTTTACAGAGGAAAGTGCCAGGCTACTGTCCTTCAGAATATGATAAGATTTATGTACAAAGGAAAGTAAAGCAACACTTTCTTTAGCACAGGAAAGTAAATAACGATTTCCTCATAAATAAGAAAGTAATGAGAGCAGCCCTGGAATACAAATATAGATTATCATTATCAAACGCCGTCCATCCTAGAGGAAAGTGATCAAACACTTCCCCCGCTACACAGGACAGTGACGAGAGGGTGTGGACACTGTCGGGGTACTCACCAGCAAGACAGGTGGCTTTTTGGTTCTGCACCTTACAGTCCTCCTTGGCACTGCAGGGGTTGCGGGCCACACACGGGTTGAGGCACTTCTCATTGATACAAGCCTGGCTGGTGGGGCACTCAGAGTCATCCCGACATCCTACGGCTATATGACCACATGGGATAAGGTCACCAAAGGTCACCAGCGCCAGGATGGATCACAAGGTTGGAGATGAGATGCAACACAGGTTCCAGGTCACACGGAGAGAGATGAAGGAGAGGAAAAAATGTTTTATAAAAGAACTTTAGCGACAGAATGGAGGTTACGGGCTGGTGACGGCGGGGGACTCGTTAACGTGTAATAACTGAGAGACAATTACCATGAAAATAAACTACTTGAAGTTGACCTTTAATAACAAACGTCACCACCAACGACACCTGAACCGGAACCATCCAAGTATTGAGTATACCAAATGCTTAGCAAACTAGTAGCTAGAGTATACTAGTAACTAGCTGTCCTCTCACTAGCATACTCAAACTATATATCATGATATATCTCACTTGACAAGAATAGAGAACATTTCCAAGGATATTGTTGGTGCTTAAAACAATGATCTCCTTGACTCTTGTGTGTGGGAGCTGAGGGGACGTGCACTGCTTCTGGTGGTGTGTGAGGGGGGAGGTGTGTAAGGGGGGGAGGTGTGTGAGGGGGGAGGTGTGTGAGGGGGGAGGTGTGTGAGGGGGGAGGTGTGTGAGGGGGGGAGGTGTGTGAGGGGGGAGGTGTGTGAGGGGGGGAGGTGTGTGAGGGGGGGAGGTGTGTGAGGGGGGAGGTGTGTGAGGGGGGAGGTGTGTGAGGGGGGAGGTGTATGAGGGGGGAGGTGTGTGAGGGGGGAGGTGTGTGAGGGGGGGGAGGTGTGTGAGGGGGGAGGTGTGTGAGGGGGGAGGTGTGTGAGGGGTAAACCTAATTAAACACATAATGACGAAAACAGTGATGTGTGAACTGTTCATTACGTTAAGTGAACAGGTGAATGTTAACGTATTGATACAGGTGAACAAGCTCAAGTTCACCTGAATAACACGTAAAAGTTCCAGTTCACCAGCACAGTTCATCAGCTAAATCTACTTAAGTCACTTCACTAGTATCTAAGGAAAATAAGTCATGGAATCTGGCACCATCCAATCTATCAATCAGTTATTAAATGTTATCATGGGGAGGAAGTTCTTGTTCAGTAAGTATATTGTTATGGTTTAGTGATGGTGATATTGGCGGTGTTGGTGATGGTGCAACATGGTATAGTATAAGTATGTTTGAGTTGCCTAAAACAACACATTAATTAGTTTTCCCTGTGAACAAAAAACAAAATAAAGCAAACACAAAAACAAATTACAAACATTATAAACAAACACAGGCATACAAACAAAACAAGGCATGCGTGGGGTAAAAAGGGGGGGGGGGAGGGGGCAGGCACAGACCCATGCACCACCACACCACAGTGCACAGAGGTCAGGTCAACCAAGAGATCAACTTGAGGCAGGTGAACCCAGGAGGTCAACTTGAGGCAGGGTAGGGGAGAGTCATTATGATAAAGCCTCTTGGTAAGCCTCCATTATGGTAAACCTCCTGAAGTAAGCCTCGCGGTGGGTTAGCTACGTCATCAACAAGCAATACAACAAATTAATAGTACAAAACATACAAACACACGGATCAGTAGTACTACCGCAGGCTCGTTCAAACTGGTTAGCAAAGACAACAACAATAACAAAACAAAAACATCAACACAAACACTACAAATAATACGTTCCAAACAAAAGCTTTTTTTTTTTAATGCTCTTTTCGCCTTGGTGAAGCAGACTCCATGCTTCATTGGGTTAATAAAGCTGGTACATGAAGCAGTGGGTGAGTGAAGCACACAAGGTTATGGAAGCAGGTGATGTCACAGTAGAAGCAGCAATACAGACACATTCTGATCTTTCTTCAGGGTTTTAGTAGCAGGTCCCCACTTGGTCCGTGGCCAAAAGAATACGGTGTTAAAGAACATGGTTTGTTGAAGGCAACGTCACGGTGAAGCAGGTACAGACAGACAGACAAATAAGACAGACACGGAAGACGGGGGCGGGCAGACAGACAGGACGACACAAGTTGACGTCGTTCATTCACACAGACAAAACACAACAAACAGTTTTGTGTTTATGGAGGGAACTGTAGGGAAGTTACGCCGTTGTTGGAGGAATTTGGAGAGGGGGAGGGGAAGGGGGGGATGGAGGGAGGGAGGGACAGGAGGAAGTCAACAGTGGCGGACCTCCACCACAAACGCCCCCGTCAGGGAGGTTGGCCCACCTCCTGAAGGTTCAAATTCTCAAAGGTTCCTACGTTTAACTTTCCATGAATCAGAGACGTGAGAACAACAAATCGTTTCTCTTATTAATAAATATGTAGTGTTATAAGGTATCCATACAAGACCTTTCATATAAATTGACTGAGTTAGAGCAAAAAGTTGGCGGAGAAGCCCGTACGGTCACCCAATCATATCTAAAAGTGATTACCTTATCCTCACCTGCGAGAAAAATAATATGCACGCATAAACCTTTGAGAATTCTTTCCAGGTTGGCTACAGTAACTGGGTCTTATGCACGAGGTGACGTGGCTCAGCTGAGGTCCGCCACGGTCTTGCAGAAACCATCTTCCATTGGACAATCACTTAACATATAAAAAAGATTTCCGAAAGCTCCAAGAGGGAGGGAGGGGCAAGAGCGCTCAAATTCTTAATCAACCACTTGAGCAGCCGTCATAACCTGGGTCATAAAATACAAGACGAGTATTAGAGAGATACTGTCTCTCCGTGACTGCTCAAGACATGCTTAAGAATTCGGCTTGATGAGGCCAGGCCAGCCAGCCAAGCCTGCCTGACCAACCAAGCGGCATCAAAGCTTCAAAATACAGTAAACGGGAGGAGGAGGAGTTTGGGACACATTATATTACCTTGGGGACACCGGGAGCCAAGGACTGGCCCCGTGGGACACTGACACGTTAATCTGTTACTCATCACCTGACACACGAACCCACTACCACAGGGGCTCGATACCTTGCACGGGTCTACACAACGTTTCTGCTGACAGGCTAAGTGCCTGGGGCACTCCACGCTGCTCGTGCACGTCTTGTCCGGTAACAAGGTTTTAGGCACAGAGGGGCTGGGGGTCGTGGTTGGGGGGTGAGGATGATGGGTAGGAGTGACCGGTTGTATTGGTGGGATAACTGGTCTAGCAGGCGTCACTGGTCTTGTAGGCGTGATTGGTCTAATATGTGTCACTGGTCTGGTTGGAGAGGGATCTGTAGAGGGTCTAGTTTCAGTGTAAGGTTTGGTAGTGTAGCGGAAGGGAGGTTTCTCAGAGGAGGATCTCAGGGTTGATGGGGGAGGTGTCTGAGGGGTTATGGCCTCAGTGGGTGGCTGAGGTGGTGGTGGGGTGTGAGATGTTTCTGTGGTGAAGGGGTGGAGTTTGGGTGTGGTGTGGGGAGGTGTAATCTTAGGTCTAGCTGTGGTGAAAGGACGTAGTGTTGGTGTGGTCGTCCTCCGTGGTAAAGTCACTGGCGGTAGTGTGGTGGTCAGTGCTAGGGTCACAGGTGGTGCAGGTGAGGTAAACAGAGGTCGTCTGGGTGTCGTAGGCGGAGAAGTGGTCGGTGTGGGTTGTCTGGTGGTTGACACTGGACCACCAGGATATACTGGTGTCACTGGTGATGGAGACTGTGGTGTTTCTGGGGTAGTTAGGGGTCGTTTAATGATAATCTTAACAGGTTGTTTAGTGGTGGAGGAGACCTTAGGTGGGCTTGTGGATGAGGAGTGAGGTGTTGGGGTGGTGATGTGCAAGGCTGGGGTCAGAGGCTGTGGTGGTGGGGTGGTGAAGAAGCCCTCAGTTTTGGTAGGTACTTTAGGTCTTAGGGTCTTGCCGAGGTCCCTGGGAGGTGTGGTAGTGGGTTGTAAAGTTTTATTGACACAGTTAATCTTAATCTGGCCCTGAGAGCCTCGTGAGACAGTACAGTCTGGTGTCCCACAGGCGTCCTGACAGGGGTTTGTGCAGTGTCCCTGGAGACACGTATGTTTGGGTGTGACGCAGTCAGCGTCACTGCGACACGGCGTCCTGGTGGTGGTGGGGGTGGTGGAGGGGGTGGTAGTATCGATGTCTGTGGACACATGCAAAATATGGAAATGTGAATATAAAAAGGTCAATATGAAGGGTTATCAATGTTGCATGTTCTCAGCTGACAACAGTAAACAGTGAAGAGCTAAGGTCAGGAGGTCTGTCCTTGTCGTAACTCTACGTCTTTGTGAGGTATTTTGTATCTTTCATTAATGTTCATTATGTGCATCAAGAAGTAATGATCCAACTTTCAGTGTGAGATATGAGTTAACTGGTAAATGAACATTTGCTTCATTAATTCAAACTGTATATTAGCAACAAACAACGTGAGTGAGTGTATCATATATTAGTCTACTCCTGAGACGTTCGGCAGAAATAAATTCTCACTCAGATGGACAACTGATCATCTGATCAGTGACGTATGATATACCCACTGATTGGCCAAGAGGCGGCCAAGGAGAGGGCAGGTGTGACGTCACTGAGCGGGTGACGGAAGGTCCAGGGGAGAGAGGAAGCGTCCGGCCGAAGGTCCCGCGTCGGAGGTTAGTCGAGGTGGCTCACTACCACAACACTACGAGCCACTCGTGTCCACCACCTGAGGCTCAGTCGGGTTAATATACAAGTAGCAGCAGGGGCCGCGGCCACCCGGCGCCAGGGTTTACCTTTCACACAGCCAAAGTTGGGATCGACAGTAAAGCCTGGCGGGCAGAATTTACACAGTGGCTTGTGGTCCTCCACGTAGCAGGGCGTTTCCCCGGGGCACCCATGAGAGGCGCACGGGTCCACGCACTGGTAGGACACGCACGCCTCTGTGGGCGCGCATCCTTCGTCCCTGAGGCAGATGGTGACAGAGGCCGTGCAGTCCTTGAGACAGACGCAGATGGGGCGGTGGTTGAGCACTTCACACTGCTTGTTAGACGGGCACAGGCGGCCGTTGAGGCAGGGGTTGGTGCACCTGTTGCTGACACACGCCAGGTTGGGGGCACAGTCGTCGTCCTCCCGGCAGTCTATGGGTCCTGTCGCACACACAAACTCTCCCACTGAGTTTATTACAAAGCCGTGCTTGCATATACAGGTGGCTTTGTGCTTCCTGACTTCACACACTTTATTAGGTTCGCAAACTGAGGGCTCGCGACCACAGGGGTCGTAGCAGGTGCCGCTAACGGCGTCGCACGCCCGACGCTCGTCGCAGTCACCGTCCTTCCGACACCCATTCACAAGGGGCGGCTCAAGGGGCGGCCGTTGGGTGATGACACAGGCGGGGTCTGGTCGACAGGCCACCTTCGGCCGCCCCACATAACACTGAGGGCAGGAGCACACCGCTTCGTGCGCCACGATCTGGCAGAGGGCACGATCCCCGCACGTGCCTCGTAGTTTGCACGGATCCTTACACATGCCAGTGATACATGCCTCAGCCGGCGGGCAGTCTGTGTCATGCGTGCACTGAGTATCTAGTGTGAGAGAGAGGCAGTGTGTCAGCATGGTGGCCGGCCCTACCTGTGTGATGTGTCTCTCATACCCACACCTGTACCATGTGTACCTCTTACCAACCATACTCGTGTGTACCACTACATCATGTGTCTCTCATACCTAAATGTATACCAACCATACATACATGTACACTAACCATACTTACATGTATACCAACCATACTTACATGCATACCAACCATACTTACATGTATACTAACCATACTTACACATATACCAACCATACTTACATGTATACCAACCATACTTACATGTACACTAACCATACTTACATGTATACCAACCATACTTACATGCATACCAACCATACTTACATGTATACTAACCATACATACATGTATACCAACCATACTTACATGCATACTAACCATACTTACACATATACCAACCATACTTACATGTACACTAACCATACTTACATGTATACCAACCATACTTACATGCATACCAACCATACTTACATGTATACTAACCATACATACATGTATACCAACCATACTTACATGCATACTAACCATACTTACACATATAGCAACCATACTTACATGTATATTAACCATATATACATGTATACCAACCATACTTACATGTATACCAACCATACTTACATGCATACCAACCATACTTACATGTATACCAACCATACTTACATGTATACCAACCATACTTACATGCATACAACCATACTTACACATATACCAACCATACTTACATGTATACCAACCATACTTACATGCATACCAACCATACTTACATGTATACCAACCATACTTACATGTATACTAACCATATATACATGTATACCAACCATACTTACATGTATACCAACCATACTTACATGCATACCAACCACACTTGCATGTGTACCAACCATACTTGCATGTATAACAATCACACTTGCATGTATACCAACCATACTTACATGCATACCAACCATACTTACATGTATATCAACCACACTTGCATGTACACCAACCATACTTGCATGTATACCAACCATACTTACATGTATACCAACCATACTTACATGTATACCAACCATACTTGCATGTATAACAACCACACTTGCATGTATACCAACCATACTTACACATATACCAACCATACTTACATGTATACCAACCATACTTACATGTATACCAACCATACTTACATGTATACTAACCATATATACATGTATACCAACCATACTTACATGTATACCAACCATACTTACATGCATACCAACCATACTTACATGCATACCAACCACACTTGCATGTATACCGACCATACTTGCATGTATAACAATCACACTTGCATGTATACCAACCATACTTACATGTATACCAACCATACTTACATGTATATCAACCACACTTGCATGTACACCAACCATACTTGCATGTATACCAACCATACTTACATGTATACCAACCATACTTACATGTATACCAACCATACTTGCATGTATAACAACCACACTTGCATGTATACCAACCATACTTACATGTATACCAACCATACTTACATGTATAACAACCGCACTTGCATGTATAACAACCACACTTGTATGTATACCAACCATACATGCAAGTACACCAACCATACTTGCATGTATAACAACCACACTTGCATGTATACCAACCACACTTGCATGTACACCAACCATACTTGCATGTATAACAACCACACTTGCATGTATACCAACCATACTTACATGTATACCAACCATACCTACATGCATACCAACCATACTTACATGTATATCAACCACACTTGCATGTACACCAACCATACTTACATGTATACCAACCATACTTACATGTATATCAACCACACTAGCATGTATGCCAACCACACTTGCATGTATGCCAACCATATTACATGTATGCCAACCATACTTACACATATACCAACCATATTTACACAAAAACCAACCACGCTAGCATGTATGCCAACCACACTTGCATGTATGCCAACCATATTACATGTATGCCAACCACACTTACATGTATACCAACCATACTTACATGTATATCAACCACACTTGCATGTATGCCAACCACACTTGCATGTATGCCAACCATACTTACATGTATACCAGCCATACTCGCATGTGTGTCAACCATACAAGTACCTATATGTATGCTAAGTATACCTACATGTATAGCAACACTGTACAGTATAAGACACGTCAGCTGAAGGACAACTACACACTGTACCTGGACCAGTCGTGTAGGTATAGCGAGACTCACATGGGCACGACCACCATCAGAGTTAAAGACAAAAGCAAGTAAGCTGTTTGTTTGTTACTGTTACACCTGCGGTACTTCACACCTGTTATGTTATATTTGTTACCACTCACACCTGTTCCGCCATACAAGTGTCCTGTAACACGTGTAACTTAACATCACACCTGTGTTACTTCACACCTGTTACAGCACAATTGTATTGCATAGCATTCGTTACATCACACCTGTTACAGCACATTATGGGTCGTTACATAATTAATACGGGAATCTCACCCCTACAATAACAGTGCACACACACACATACACACACACACGCGCACACACGCACACACACACCTACGCCTCGTGCACCAATATAAAGGACATGCTTCCGTTAGCAGTTATTGGGGGGGGGGGGGGGGAGAAAGGGGGGCGGTGTGTACAGTACAGTAGGTGTAGGGGGGGCAGAGGGGGGGCAGGGGACATGTTACAGCGACAAATAACAGGTAATACAGGTGTTAGGACATACAACAGGGGTCTAATGAGACATCTTGGACACTGACAGGATATGGGGGTAGGACACGGGTATAAGGACATAGGCAGGTATAAGTTATCACGTTAGGACATACATATTAGGACACAGAGTGGGATTAGGTGTAACATTAGGACATAGATATTAGGACACAAGAATAAAAAAGATGTAGAAAATAATGATAAAATAATAAGAAGGAAATGTAGATGAGACGAGAATTAGTTATAACAGGTGTTTAAGATGTGGTGCTAATTAGTTATAACAGGTGTTTAAGATGTGGTGCTAATTATAACAGGTGTCTTAAGATGTGGTGCTAATTAGTAATAACAGGTGTTTAAGATGTGGTGCTAATTAGTTATAACAGGTGTTTAAGCTGTGGTGCTAATTAGTTATAACAGGTGTTTAAGATGTGGTGCTAATTAGTTATAACAGGTGCTTAAGATGTGGTGCTAATTAGTTATAACAGGTGTTTAAGGTGTGGTTATAATTAATTATAACAGGTGTTTAAGATATGGTGCTAATTAGTTGTAACAGGTGTTTAAGATGTGGTGATAATTAGAGTTATAACAGGTGTTTAAGATGTGGTGCAAATTAGTTATAACAGGTGTTTAAGATGTGGTGCTAATTAGTTATAACATGTGTTTAAGATATGATGCTAATTAGTTATATCAGGTGTTTAAGATGTGGTGCTAATTATAACAGGTGTTTAAGATGTGGTGCTAATTAGTTATAACAGGTGTTTAAGATGTGGTGCTAATTAGTTATAACAGGTGTTTAAAATGTGGTGCTAATTAGTTATAACAGGTGTTTAAGAAGTGGTGCTAATTAGAGTTATAACAGGTGTTTAAGAAGTGGTGCTAATTAGTTATAACAGGTGTTTAAGATGTGGTGCTAATTATAACAGGTGTTTAAGATGTGGTGCTAATTAGTTATAACAGGTTTTTAAGATGTGGTGCTAATTAGTTATAACAGGTGTTTAAGTTGTGGTGCTAATTATAACAGGTGTTTAAGATGTGTTGCTAATTAGTTATAACAGGTGTTTAAGATGTGGTGATAATTAGAGTTATAACAAGTGTTTAAGATGTGGTGCTAATTATTTATAACAGGTGTTCAAGATGTGGTGCTAATTAGTTATAACAGATGTTTAAGATGTGCTAATTAGTTATAACAGGTGTTTAAGACGTGGAAATGAACGATAAATGATTAAGACAGGTGTTCGTTACGTGTTATTCGACGATTTGGGCGATAGGACAGATGTTCATAACGTATTAGTGGACAATAGTTATAACAGATGATTCTTATGTGTTAGTTGACGAGTTAGAACAGGTGTTTTTTGTACTAGAGGACAATAAATGGTTACAACAGGTGTGATGATACGTGCTATAGTGTATGAAACGTGCAGGTGGTACGACAGGTGCTCAAAGACGTGAGTGAACGAGAGACAGTTGCTACAGGTGTTCGTTAAGTGGATGAGAACGAACAGACAGTTAATATACAGATGTTTTGGAGGTATGGACGGGTAGACAAAGACAGTTAAAGACAGACAGGTTACTCGGTGACATGGACGATAGACAGTTAAAAAAAAAAACAGATGTTGAGAGATAACTAACTGCTAAGGCTGGCCGGGGAGAAGGAAACAGTTAACATGTTTTATGAGTGGCAATTATATGTGTCTTGACTGCCCTCCGGTTGAACTGTCAAAGGTCAACTCGTACACCTTGATGTCTACTTAATAAGACTCGGAGTGTGAAATCAGGAGCACGAAGAAAAAATGGGAATTTGGATGAAAAACAGGAATGCAAAATACAGAAAATTGGAATTGGATGAAAATGGGAATGCAAAATATAGAAAATGGGAATTGGATGAAAAACAGGAATACATAATACAGAAAATGGGAATTGGATGAAAAACAGGAATAAATAATACGGAAAATTGGGAATTGGATGAAAAACAGGAATACAAAATACAGAAAATTGGGAATTGGATGAAAAACAGGAATAAATAATAGGGAAAATGGGAATCGGGAGAAAATAGGGTAAATAAGAGAGAAGATGGAAATAGGAACATAATATAAGAGAATGGGGGAACTGGGAGGGAGAAGGAGGGACGGAGGGAGGAAGATAACTAACCCATAATACAAAGAGAATTGGCAATGGGGAGAATAATGGGGAGACGACGGAATACAATAATTAGGAAAAATGGGGAAATGACAAATCGTGACACATTCAGCAATATAAACCTGAGAGAGAGAAATGTTCGTTCATCCGGGTACTAAATATGTGACGTCACTCATGTAAACAAACTATTTTAACCCATTCACAGTGCGGTAAAAACAGTGACGTCACGGATGTAAACACGGGATCTTGTAGCCAGAAGTAGATTAAGAGTTATCCTCCTCCTCGGATTAAACTAACACTCCCCATTCCTGTATAAGTCCTATTTTGTCTTGCATAATAAACAAAACAGGTCAGCAGTTCATATATACTACTGAACATGCCACTGTACTGTACTCAAGGGAAAATCAAGTCAGATAATGGACATAGTTATCAAATAGATATGAAAAAATGATGGAACTCTACAGTACAGTTATCGCACTACAATACATCTGCTTTTGAAAAACATCGAAGTATTTAAGAACATCGGTGAGACGGTACAGTGGACGGTACAGTGACAATGACTACAATATTTCAGTGAGAAAATATACTTCGATGTTTTTATAAGTCACAAATACTCTGGGTTTGTTTTTTTAATGAGCCAATCAAAATCCCCGAAACTAGTTGACTCGTTTCCTAGTGGCCACTTCCCTGCAGGACACCGAGGTGACGAACACACTTAATACGTCTTGATAGTACAGTACTCAAACATCTTCAACATCCTCCTGGCTGGTGATAGTGTCCGTAGGTACTGTTAACACTCACCAACACCTAACAGCGACCCCCCCTAGCGCAGGAACATATGTTTGGGGTATTTTAAAGAAGAGAAAAACATAACTGGTGTTTAGGAGTGGAGTGGCCGCTATGAAGACGAGTAACTAAGCACCGTGATTCTCAAGGATGCGTTCTTCAATTTTTTCCCATGTAAAGTGTAAGAGATATTTTGGATAGTTCTAAGTCCACGTTAAGTCCCCCATTACTTCATGGTAAGCTGCGTGTGTTCTCGTGGCCCCGGTTTGAAGTTAATATTAAATCACGCTTCTTGAGAGTCGGGTGCCAGGTCTACCCATCAACCCCAACAACAATCTACGGTGCGATGAAGGAGGTCATGAACGGAGAGGAGGAGAGGGTCAAGCGAGACTTACCTGGGGCACACTCCACGTAGGGATCACCCGTCCAGCTGGAGTCTCGGCACCGACACTCGTAGCTGCCGTCGGACTCCCTGAGGCAAGACGCTGCCAACCCACAACCTGTCTCTCTGCAATCTCCTGTACCTGATATCACGTGAATATTAAAGAGTTAATGCAAGTAAACTTTGTGAACAAAATGAAACAACAAGAATTATATATTTCTTTAGTTATCTAGTTCAATAAGCATGTTATTTTATAGATAACTGTATTATGTGTGGAGACAAATTTGCCAGTGCATTAGAACCAGTGGACAAAGAGGTGTGGAAGGTTCAGACCATTGTTGGCCCTCAGTTACCCTCCACCTCAACCTGGCAGTGTTAGGTTAGGTTTACCAGGGCGATACTAATGGATATAAAAATAAAATAAAAAATAAGGGGAGGATCTCGCCCATAACACAAGAAATAAAGTGAACGATAGTGGGAGATGTTCTTACATTTATTACGTGGGTCGCCATTTGGAAGATGATCTGGGCAGTAGCACTCGCCCTCTGAGCCAGAGACGCGACACTTGGCGTTTTGGCCGCACGAGACTCGCTTGCAGGGTTCGTCGAGCTGGTTAAAGGAACAGATGCAGCCAGTCTTGTTGTTGTAGCTGTGGCAACCAGGTTTGCAGACGCAGACGAAACTACCAACTGTGTTGATACAACGAGCATTGTTGGGACAAGGGTCTTTCAAACACTCGTCGATTTCTTTCTTGCACTCCAATTTAGGGTTACCGAAGTACGTGGGAGGACAGGAACACTCCACTTCGCGGTTCACGACGCGACAGCGGGCGTTTTTGCCACAGGTTCCCTCCAGACACGGGTTCTTGCACTCGAGGTTGATACAAACCTGTTCTTGTTTGCATTCAGAGTCACTGAGACACTCGTACTTTTCACAGCCGTCTTTGGGAACGCCATGGTAGCCACTAAGACAGAAGCAGAGTGGGCGGTGATCGGAGACGCGGCAGTAGGTGTTGTCACCACACGCTTTATCATTACAGGGGTCTTCACACTTGCCGTTGATGCAGCCTTGAGTGAGTGGACAGTCAGTGTTGGCTCGGCACCCTACGGCGCACACACCAGCTTGGCATAAAAAGCTTTGGGAGCAGTCCTGGTCTTGACCACACTGGGCGTAACAGTATCCATCACTGCAGGTCTCGCCACAGTTGCACTGATCAGAAGACTTACAAGCCTTCACACAGAAACCGCCTTTACAAGATGCCTGGAAGCCGCACTCGCTATCAGAGAAACACTGTCGAGTTGGTGTAGTGCAAGCGGTTTGCGGGTTGCCCACGGTGTTGGCTGAACAGCTACACTGTGCTTGGTGGTTCACCACTTGACACTCGGCACATGTACCACAGCTTGTGGTTCCCTCACACGGGTCGCGACACTGGCGGTTGATGCAAGACTCATGAGATGGACAAGTGGATTCTGAACGACAACCAACAATACACAGGCGGCCTTCACAGATGTTGCCTATGCCACACTGAGTATCGGAGCTACAGATCTCCTTGCACACTCCACCCACGCACCGTTCATTGTTGAAACAGGCCTGGTCACTGGTACACAGTGGGCGGCAGGTGCCAGAGAAGCAGGTCATATCCGGAGGACAGTTCTGGTCATTGGTGCAGGAGGTTGGTGGAAGGCGACAGTTAACATAAGCGTCGCCGACCAGGTTGTCTGGGCAGGAACACTGAAGGCGGTGGCCCTTAACGAAGCAAAGAGCGTTACCTCCACACGCTGTCGGGGACGCACAAGGGTCGATGCATTTGTTGTTGACACATGCCTGGTCTGAGGGACACTCCACTTCAGAACGACAGCCGCTTGTGCATATGAGCTGGTTGCAGATTTCTCCCGAGCGACAATCATCGTCACGGCGACAGGTGGGGCGACAGATGGAGCCGTCGCACTGCTCAGTGTCCAAACAATTTGACGTGGAGGAACAGATAGCCATACAGGTGCGAGAGCTACAAATAAAGCCTGAAGAACAATCAGAATTAATGTTACAAGTGATGGGTTTCCTAGAGCAAGCAACATTGGGGGTTGGGTTGGGAATGAAGCCAGTGGGACACGCGCATTGGGCCCTGTGGTTGACTACGGAACAAATGGCGTTGGGGCCACACACGGCGGAGGAGCCACATGGATCGGTGCAGCGGTTGTTGAGGCAAGCTTGGCTAGCCGTGCAGTCCTCATTGGCACGACACCCGATCATACAGATGTTGTTAAGACAAATGTGGCCCAGGAAGCAGTCGTTGTCCAGGCGGCATGTCACTGCAAAGCAAACATGTAAAGGAAACTTCAGCTAAGTTCACATTCACTGGGTACACATACTGTATACATTGATTAAGCTTACACTCATGATGCAAACATTATCCATCAACACGATTCAAGCATCTCACTACAAGATCAACGTCTACAGCAAGTTTGAAATTTAATTTATATGAAAAAATAAGAAAAAGAAAATACTACATGTAACTCAATTCAATATCACACGACTCTCAGTATTAAGAGCTGTATATCTATCTATCTCGTAATTATCTAACTTCAAACTACATATTTATCTATCTCAATACTGTATAACTATCAGTATATTTATATCGAACTTTCAGGAAAAAAACTACAAGTATCAACTCACACATGCAGGAGCCACTGATACACTTCTCGTTCTGGGCACAGGCGCTGTCTCCCGTACAGGCAGCGCTGCAGACGCCGTTCTTACATAGGAAGCCAGCAGGACAGTCGTTGTTTCTCTGACAGGCTGTAGGGATCCTGTAGCACTCTGTGTCAGCTTTGCCAGTGAAGCCAGGAGGGCAGGAACACTCCCGCTTGTGGTTGACCATATTACAGATGGAGTTGAGGCCACAAGCCTGGTCTTGGTCACACAGGTTGGTGCACTGACCCCGCTCACACGCTTCTGTCAGTCCACACTCACTGTCGCTCTGGCACGGTGCTGAGTAGATCAGGATGATACCATTAGCGCAGAGAAACACACACACACGCGTACTTTACTCTACACTCATACATGACAAAAATAAATTAAATCCACAAATGACTCAGGTAGTTATAACTTGACAATATAATCAGCAAATAATAAATGATGTACTTACGTCTACAGAGTCCTCCATCACAGATGGTGTTGGGTGGACACTCGGCGTTGAGGCGACAGGTGATCTCCTGAGGACGACACCCTGTCACCAAGTTGGTGGGATCACCCTCATAGCCGCTGACGCAGGAACAGACGGCACGGTGATTGGCAGCCCTACACTCGGAATTGGGGCCACAGAGAGACCCCTTACACACATCCTTACATTTGGGTGCACCATTTTCTTCACCACAGAAAGCTGAAGACGGGCAGTCGGAGTCGACGAAGCAGTCAACAGGTGGTTTACAGCCTTCAGTGTACGCGTTGCCGACGGTGCTGGGAGGACAGAGACACTTATGTGTGCCGCGGAAGTTGTAGCAGTTGGCACCTTCTCCACATGGCTCTTCAGCACAGAAGTCAATTGGTTGACACCCTTTGAGGGGGTCACCCTTGTAGCCCTCACGGCAGAAGCACACAGCCTTGTGAGCTTCCGAGATGCACACAGCGTTCTCAGCACACTGGTTGTTGACCCGGCACGCGACTGTGGGGTGAGATACACTCGGTAACCTCTTATTGTACTTGTTGGCTTACTATACTCTAATAATGGCCAATTGTTTCACTCTGGCGTACACCGAGCTAACCATCGTCTTACTATACCGAATTAAACAACTAGAATGACTCAGCCTCTCACACGTAAAGTGTCATCTTCTGTACACGACAACACTGAGAGTATAAGTGAAGACCCTGAGGTCCGGCTCTGGAGTCCTCAAACACTTACCTTTACACATGTAGTTGTCGCACCGTTCGTCCTGGTCACAGTCGTCATCTCCTTCACACTCTATCTGGCGGCAGCCGACCCGCTCGTCAGTGGGGTTCCCGAAGTATCCCTGAAATACAACACAACTTGGTTAGATTCTTTGGTTAAATCAATTAATTACATTGTCATAATTATAGTAGTCTTTGTTTGTATCACCAACAATAAAACACTATATTATAAGTCGGTGATCATTGTTTTTATGACTACGGACTATGTTTTATAGTCATGATTCAGTCTCACGTGAAGCGAGAAACACCAACTCACCCTTGGGCACTGACAAACAGGCTGGTGGTCGATGGGCACACACTCCGCCTCTCGGCCACATAACGTCAGCCCATTACACACATCCTTACACTCGGCCTGACCCACGCTGTTGGTGCGGCAGTGTTCGTTCGTGTTGCAGTCACCGTTCTGGCGGCACCTCACCTCCGGAACACAGATGTTGTTCTGACACACCTGTGAGGTAGACCCAGTGTATGTTAATAAGCTGTACAAAAATTAATTCACCTTAGAATATGAGTAAAGTTCTACACATAAATAAACTACAGGAAACTGCAGATCTTACCTGTTACTCTAGTTTAAATTTAAGACTGCACCATACAGTACACACACTCACAAACAAATTATATAAAAATAAGTGAGGGACGTTACCTGTAGGTCAGGACAGTCAGTGGTGGCCTGGCAGGTGGGGATGCAGGTTTCATCGATGCACACCTGTCCTGAGAGACACTCACGGTTTCTTGTACACGACGCTGTGGGCGAGACACTCATAGTCAACCCTTATATGAAGTCATGAATCATATGTTTCTACCTCAACTAAAATCATTCTTTACCCAAGCAAAACAAACCCGTCCCAACCCTAACCTAACCTAACCTAACCCGTCCCAACCCTAACCTAACCTAACCTAACCTAACCCGTCCCAACCCTAACCTAACCTAACCCGTCCTAACCCTAACCTTACCTCATCTAAGTCAACACATCCTAGTTTAACTTATTATTACTTAAGCTAAGCCAACCTAGCCTAATTTTACCTAAGCTAAGCCCAGCTACCACAACGTACTGTAACCTCCTACATCTTCCAATATGGACTCCCCGTATTTCGTATTTAAGTTAGGTTCAAAGACCAAGAACACCAAATGAGCCAGAGTGCGGTGTGGCTCTCCCAACACAGCCAAAACCCAGGATAAAAACGCTATGTGGTTGTTTACATACGGCTAATAGCGAAATGTTGCGCTGTTTGGCATCTTGGCTGTCTTGAGAACCACAACACTGTGGCTCTATCGTCACCCAGTGGATAACTCGCCAATGGAGCTTGAAATTTATTACAGACTGGTTTACTTTTTAGCTCTACTTTAAGAATATGTTTTGTATTTCGTGTTAGAGGACTTAAAATACTTCGATATTATTCAAGTGCAGTATAGACAAGAAAACTGAACCTGAGGACAAATGAGTAGGTCTACCTGACCTGTCGTAGCCTGGTCTAGTATTAAGAAAGATACTTACGGACACAGACGCCACCGTTGCACTGTTCACCAGAGGGACAGTCGGTCTCGACGGCGCAATAGGTGATAGTGGTACAGCCAAGATTGGGGTCGCCGGTGAAGCCTGCTTGGCAGAAGCACTGGTGGAGGTGGGATTGTGGGGTGCAGCCAGCGTTCTTGCCACACACGCCGGGGATGGAACACGGATTGACGCATCTGTTGTTAACACACGACTTGTCTCCGGGACATTCGTTGTGGCCCAGACATTCAAGGGCGACACAGCTGCTGGAGGGGTCGCCGGTAAACCGTGGTGGGCAGAAGCAAACAGCTTTGTGGTTCTCAGTAATGCACTGGGCGCCAGCCCCACAGCTTCCTGGCGAGGTGCAGGGATTGTAGCAGTTATTGTTGGCACAGGCAGCTGTGTCAGGACAGTCGGTGTCCTGGACGCATTGGCCTGGGGTACGACAGCCAGTTTTGATGGGGTCGCCCACCTGGCCCTGAGGACACAAGCAGGTGTAGCTGCCGAGATCATTACGGCAGAGCGCAGACCTGTGACAAGGCGTGTCACGGCACTCGTCTACGTCCACACACAACCCAGTGGCATCTGTTTGGAAGCCTCGGTCACAGTAACAGACGGCAGCGTGGTCCACTGTCTGGCACCGACCAAAACCACAGTTTGTGTTGTCACAAGGATCTGCAGACAATGGAAGATTATTAATAACACACACGGTGCACTACCTTAACAGTATGAGAAAGTAAGAGGAACATCGGGTTCATTACACCACAACAAAATATTACAGAACAGAAGCGCTACTTACTGATGCACTTGAAGCGTTGTCGGTCACACAGTTTGTTGCTGGAACAGTCACCATTACTGATACAGTCTCCCTGCACACAGCCAAGAGACAGGTCGTTAGGGTCACCGTAATGGCCCGGTTCACACTCGCACAAAGGCTTACGGTCGGCCACCTTACAGCGGGCGTTGGTGCCACACACAGCAGAGGCACAAGGGTCAACACACTTTAGGATTCCGTCTCCATTGAGTTCGCATGCCTGTTCGCCCTCGCACTGGTCGTCATTTTCGCACTCGTTGGGTTTCTGGCAGCCGGGAGCTCCATACGCGTCACCCACAGTGAAGTGAGGACATGTGCACTTATAAGAGCCGGGCACGTTGACGCAAGTGGCTGTGACATGGCACGGCTTCTCCTGGCACTCGTCCAAGTCCACACATCCGTTAGGTCCTGGCTGGAATCCCTTGGCACACATACATTTCTTGGAGATACAGACCTCATTCACTCGACAATCACCGTTGCTGCGGCAGCCTGACCTACACGAATCCGCGATACAAACTTCTCCTTGCAAGCAGTTGCTGTCGCCGAAGCAGACCTTGTGACACATTCCTCCAACACAACTCTCGCCCTGAGCACACTGAGAGTTCTGTTGACACACGGGCTTACACCTGCCGGAGTCACAGATGGTGCCATGTCCACACTCCTCGGCGGAGACACAAGTGATAGGGATTCGAACACATTCTTGTTGTGCTGTGGGTGAGGGATTGAAGCCCTGGGGACACTGGCACTGCGCTCGATGATTCTGGACGCGGCACTGGGCGTTAAAGCCACACACGTTGTCCTTGGTGCAGGGGTCGACACACTTGCTGTTGACACACCCCTTCTCAGCGGGACAGTCACCATTATTGCGGCACCCCAGGAGACAGATACCATTGTTGCAAGCCTGGCCGGTGGGGCACTGGGATGAAGAGACGCATGGCACCATGCACATATTGGTGGTACATCGCTCACCCTCGGCACATTCAGTGTTATCCCGGCACACCGCGCGGCACTGACCCTCCAAACACACGCCCCCTTGACACTGGGCGTCATTGCTACACTGGGAGGTTACTCGGTTGCACCCCTTGTCTGATGTTGGGTAGGGTTGGAAACCTGGTGGACAATTGCAAATTGGTTTCCTGTTGACCACGTTGCAAAGGGTATTAGGCCCACAGGCACGGTCACAAGGTGAGGAACAGCGGCCGTTGATGCAGACACTGTCAAGTGAACAATCGTCATTGCCATTAGGACACATTCCCTTTGGGTGGCAGCCGGTGGTGTACGGGTCGCCTACCATCCCTGCCGGGCAGGAGCACTGGTGACTCCCTCCTGCAGGGGTGCATGTAGCCGAGGAGTGACATGGGTTGGGGTCGCACAAGTCTACGGCTTTACACTCGATGTCCGCCGATGGGTTGGGCCGGGAACCTGGAGGACACTTGCAGTTAGGACGGTGATCCTCAGCGATGCAGATGGCGTTGTCACCACAGGCGTCATAACACACGTCGAAACATTTGAAATCTAATCTGTCACAAGCCTTGTCAGTGGGACAGTCAGCGTTGATGATGCAGCTGACGGAGGAACAACCACTCACTGGGTCATTAGGATCCCCAGCGAAGAGACCTGGAGGACACTGGCACTGAGCGGCGTGGTTGTTGGGGATACAGACAGCACCCGGGCCACAGCGCAGAGTGGAACACACCTCAACGCACTTACGCACGTTACCTTGAGCCTGGCACTTTTGGGTCTCGGGACACTGAGCATCTAATATACAGTCATCGCGGGGCAGCGGGCGGCACCCACTCCGGTCGTTGGGATTCCCGGTGAAGCCTGGGTCACACTGGCACTGTCCGCGATGGTTGCTGGCGAAACATGTTGAGTGAAGCGGGCAGTTGAAGCCCTGACACACGTCCATACACTTGAGGACTCCCAGTTGGTCGGGTTTGCAAGCGGCGCTGAGGACACACTCACGGTCACTCTGACAGTCTGGCACGGCTGGTTCTGTCAGGAGGAGTAACAGGTTAACACTCATGTCTCCACTATACAGTTCAATCCAAATATACTTTTTCTGTGACAACAACAACTAATATCCTTCTTTACTTACGTCTTAGTCATCTTTTATCACACACACACACACACACACACACACACACACACACACACACACACACACACACATCAATATTCAATAATACTAATTGTTCTTACTTCAATACTACATTGACCTCTACACAATAAAGACTTAACAAACAACACTAGTGAAAAAGTGTGAGTCATTATGGCTACCACCAAAATTATTCACGACAAACTCATAGTGACTTGTTCTTGACACTAACTTCTGCAATGATACAAATATTTGTTACCTTGACGAAGCGTTCAATAACAGTAACTATATCATGAGACAGAAATCAACTTAATGAAGCTCTGACTACAGTGGGAGGGGGAGGGAAAGTGGGGGGGAGGAGGAGGGAGAGAGGGGAGGGAGAGGGGGAGGGGGAGGGGGAGGGAGAGGGAGAGGGGGAGGGAGAGGGGGGAGGGAGAGGGGGGAGGGAGAGGGGGAGGGAGACGGGGGAGGGGAAGGGAGAGGGGGGGAGGGAGAGAAGGGGGAGAGAAAGAGAGAGAGAGGTAGGATGACTCACTTTGGCAGCGGTTGGTGGTTGGATTATGGCGGTATCCCTCTTCACAGCGACACAGAGGTCGTCCTTCCTGCACGTAGCACAGTTCGTACTGACCACAGGTGTGGGAGAAGCAGGGGTCCACACAGCCTTTATTGCCCTGCAGGTCAACCTGACACACCTGCCCCTCACTACAATCGTCGTCCTTGTCACAGTGACTTTCGCGGTCTTCTGGCTGACATCCGGAAACGGGGTCGCTGGGGTTTCCAAGATAGTCCTCCTTACAAAGGCATGAGGAACGATGTCCCTGGGCCACGCAGATAGCATTAGGGCCACATTCCACCTTGTTACAGGCGTCCACACAAGTCCGTCGTCTGTTCAGTGAGAAGCAAATTTCGTTGTCGTCACAGTCAAGGTCGTTGAGGCAGCCAGAAGCTTGACAGCCCTGAGTAAGGTCATCAGGGTCGCCCTGGAACCCAAGAAGACACGCACAGCTGCCCTGGTCGCAGGCAGCGTTCGGTCCACACACAACATCGACACAGTCAGATACACCACATCCCTCAGGATCTTCGAGACAGGACTCTGTAGCAGGTTGTATTGGCATGCACATCTGGAAGGGGTTGCCAAAGAAGTTTTCCTGACAGCGACAGTCGAAGGTGCCGGGAGTATTGAGACAGACAGCGTTCATGCCGCAGGCGTTGCCGATGCACTCGTCAATATCAACGCACTCCACATAGGGATTGCCCTGGAAGCCGACGGGGCAGACGCAGTCGACGCGATTGATGCCTTGTCGACACTGAGCACCTGCACCGCACTTGGTGGTGGAGCAGTCGACCTTCGCCTCCTCAGACTGGCAGGACTCGTACGGGTTGCCGCTGTAGCCAGTGTTGCAGATGCACCTGTTGGGTTGACCATACTCACAGTGGGCGTTGGAGCCGCAGCCAGGAGTACACAGTGGTGGCATCACAGCTGTAGCAGAGATAATATCTGTTATACACCGGTCAGCAGCCGTGTCATGGCCTAAGTGATACCTCTAAGTGTCAGCAGCTGTGTCATGGCCTAAGTGATACATCTAAGTGTCAGCACCTGTGTCATGGCCTAAGTGATACCTCTAAGTGTCAGCAGCTGTGTCATGGCCTAAGTGATACATCTAAGTGTCAGCACCTGTGTCATGGCCTAAGTGATACATCTTAGTGTCAGCACCTGTGTCATGGCCTAAGTGATACATCTTAGTGTCAGCAGCCGTGTCATGGCCTAAGTGATACCTCTAAGTGTCAGCAGCTGTGTCATGGCCTAAGTGATACATCTAAGTGTCAGCACCTGTGTCATGGCCTAAGTGATACCTCTAAGTGTCAGCAGCTGTGTCATGGCCTAAGTGATACATCTAAGTGTCAGCACCTGTGTCATGGCCTAAGTGATACATCTAAGTGTCAGCAGCCGTGTCATGGCCTAAGTGATACATCTTAGTGTCAGCAGCCGTGTCATGGCCTAAGTGATACATCTTAGTGTCAGCAGCCGTGTCATGGCCTAAGTGATACATCTTAGTGTCAGCACCTGTGTCATGGCCTAAGTGATACATCTTAGTGTCAGCACCTGTGTCATGGCCTAAGTGATACATCTTAGTGTCAGCACCTGTGTCATGGCCTAAGTGATACATCTTAGTGTCAGCACCTGTGTCATGGCCTAAGTGATACATCTTAGTGTCAGCACCTGTGTCATGGCCTAAGTGATACATCTTAGTGTCAGCATCTGTGTCATGGCCTAAGTGATACCTCTAAGTGTCAGCAGCCGTGTCATGGCCTAATTGATACCTCTAAGTGTCAGCAGCTGTCATGGCCTAAGTGATACCTCTAAGTGTCAGCAGCTGTGTCATGGCCTAAGTGATACCTCTAAGTGTCAGCAGCTGTGTCATGACCTAAGTGATACCTCTAAGTGTCAGCAGCTGTGTCATGGTCTGTATGTTATTACTATACTTAATGTGATGACACAAGAAAGTTACCTTCCAATAATTACTGTAGTGACAATAAAGAGTGAAGTAGTTGTACTTACGGGGGACACACAGGAGGTCAGGGTCGCCCAGGAAGAAGGGCAGACACACACACCTGTTGGTGTTCTTGTCACACTTGGCACCAACGCCGCAAACGACGCCTTCACAGCGTTCCTTACACCTGCCATTGACACACACCTGTGGGTCCTGGCATGGGGTAACTCCTGAGCACTGGTCGGGGGCACATCCACTACCTGGGAATGGGTTGCCGTTGAAGCTCGGTTCGCACTTACAGGTGGGGCCGTCACGGGCTACGATACAGTTGGAGTTGTGGCCACAGAGGAAACCTTCACACATAGACACACAGTCACCGTTAGGTCCCTCAGCATAGCCTGGGTGGCAGCGGCACCAGGCGGCGTGTTCCTCTGCCTCGCAGTAGGCGTTAGCGCCGCAGGGTAGCGAGTCACAGGGGTTGACACAGGCACCTGTGGGGGTGCACGCAAGGTCCCCAGGACAGTCACTGTCGCTCACACACTTAACCAACTGCGTTCCTGTGCAAGGGCCGACGAAGGGGTCGCCAACAGTTCCTGGCGGACACTCGCACTTGTACGTTCCAATTTCGTTTATACAGATGGCGTTCTGGCCGCAAGGGTTTTCGCGGCACTCTTCAATGTCGATACAACCAGTGGGGCCGCCGTCATGGAAGCCTGGTAGACACATACACTGGGGTGGGTCTGAGGGTGTACACTTGCTGTTGATGCCGCACGAGTACGCCTCACAGGGACTCTTACACTTGTTGTCGTCCTGGTTGTCAACAAAGTACGGTGGAGGACACACACACTTACCAGGCTGGATGCACCTCTCATTGTCGTCACACTCAGCGTCGCTGGAGCACTGGAGATCTACCACAGAGCACCCAGAGGTGTAGGGGTCGCCGGTAGAGCCAGGGGCACAACGACACTCATAGCTGCCCACCTGGTTGTAACACTGAGCGCCCTGAGCACAGGGAGGGCGGCTGTCTGGGCGAGGTACCGTGCACTCATCTACATCCTGGCAGGAGCCGTCGGGGAGGGTGGTGTAGCCGGAGGGGCAAGCACAGTAGCTCAGTCCTCCCTGGATAGTGACACACTCGGCCCCCGGAGGGCATGGGTTACCCAGAGCACAGTCGGCTAACACACAGGTCCCATCCACGATGCGGTATGGCGGCAGGCACGTGCACTCCAGCGTGTTACATTCTGCCCACACAAAATAAAACATCAGAAATCCACACTTGAGATTACAAAAATGTTAGATAATCAAGTGACTGCCAGAAAAGAAATCAGGAAACTCAGAACACAAAATATTTATGTCTACAGGTACTGTTGCAAAAGCAGAGTCAATATTACAACCTATCTGGGACCTGCTCTAGCAGGTGACATGAGTCATAACAACAGGTACTTACTCTCGCAACCGTTGAAGGGGTTGCCAACGTAGCCCGGAGGACACTGGCAGTCATAGGAACCTGGCAGGTTCTTACAGTTAGCGTTGAGACCACACACAGGCTGGTTGATGCGGTTCTCTATGCACTCGTTGACGTCGCGGCATCGATCGGTGCCCTGGTCCCTCGTGTAGCCACGTCGGCAAACACACACGTTCTGCCCAATGGACTCGTCTGTGATGCATTGCTCGCCTGAAGGACAGGGCTGGGTGGGGCTGCATCCTTTAGATGCAACTTCTTTGCAGCCCTCCCTGGTGGGGTCGCCCTCGAAGCCAGAGGGACATTCACAAGTGAACTTTCCGGGTTCGTTGCGGCAGATGGCACCGGTGCCGCAGGGAGCATTAGCACACTCATCGATGTCTGTACAGCCAAACACGCCATTGGGATTGCCGGAGTAACCCTGACCACACATACACCTCGGCTGCCCGTTGATCAGCTTACACCCGGCGTTGGGGCCGCATCGCACGTCCTCACAAGGGTCTGTCGGGAGAGGTGACTATTTACAACTTGGTAACTCGAACATAAGCATATTATTTAACACTACAATCACATTTCTCAACATAATTAGCTAACTACCACGATGCACAATTATTTTACCATGACAGCCATATTCCTCATCATTGACAAGAGAACTAACTGAGTACATGAGAAAGTACAGTACAGTACTCACGTCGACAGTCGTCACCAATGTTGGGCTCCGGACACATGCACTGGTTGAGGAGACAGAGGGCATTGCCTGGACAGTCGTCGTCAGTGTTGCACTTCATAATATCGAGACACTGGGTGTAGGGGTCAGGGTCAGCCACTGTATTGGCGGGGCAGGTACAGGTGTAGGAGCCGACGGTGTTGGTACAGTCAGCCCCCAGGCCACACGACCCGGGCCGGCGACACTCGTCCACATCTAACAGAAATTTAATAGTTGCTGTTGTTATCAGATTCTAGAGGGGGCTTTAGTAGCTAGGGCTCTATTACCCCCCCCCCCCCCCCCCGCACTCTGGTGTTATTCACAGGTGGAGGTGTAACTTGTCTTGTTATGGTGTTGTGGTGTTGGTGTTGTGGTGGTGTTGGTATTGTAGTGCTGGTGTTGTGGTGTTGGTGTTGTGGTGGTGTTGGTAGTGTAGTGCTGGTGTTGTGGTGTTGGTGTTGTGGTGGTGTTGGTATTGTAGTGCTGGTGTTGTGGTGTTGGTGTTGTGGTGGTGTTGGTATTGTAGTGCTGGTGTTGTGGTGTTGGTGTTGTGGTGGTGTTGGTATTGTAGTGCTGGTGTTGTGGTGTTGTGGTGGTGTTGGTGTTGTGGTGGTGTTGGTATTGTAGTGCTGGTGTTGTGGTGTTGTGGTGGTGTTGGTATTGTAGTGCTGGTGTTGTGGTGGTGTCGGTATTGTAGTGCTGGTGTTGTGGTGTTGGTGTTGGTCTTGTGGTGGTGTTGGTATTGTAGTGCTGGTGTTGTGGTGTTGTGGTGGTGTTGGTATTGTAGTGCTGGTGTTGTGGTGTTGGTGTTGGTGTTGTGGTGGTGTTGGCATTGTAGTGCTGGTGTTGTGGTGTTGGTGTTGGTGTTGTGGTGGTGTTGGTGTTGTAGTGCTGGTGTTGTGGTGTTGGTGTTGTAGTGCTGGTGTTGTAGTGCTGGTGTTGTGGTGTTGGTGTTGTAGTGCTGGTGTTGGTGTTTATTACTTGTGTTATTGTAATTATGGTTGAGTGTTCATGGTGAAGTCACGTCAAAAGATAAAATTAACTTTAAAATAAGATAATAACACAATTTACCACCATACATTAGGCCTTAGTGACCTCCTAGCCGCCCCACACAACACAATATAAGACTGAGGGTCACTTCACTATATCAGAACATTAAAGGCGTGAAGGATATCAAAGTAACTGTATCTACAAGGACAATTAGTTTCCGATATCATAAAACAAAAACTTCGAAAAAAAAAATACTGCAAAATCATGGAAAAAACAAATATTATAATCTATTTTTGTATGGTCCTGTAAAGTAGATGTTTATATAATATATATCTTAGAGTATAACTAGAGCATGATTTAATTTCAAGTGTGAGTATGATAATTAGTAGAGCGGTAGACAGGTACACACATACATTAGACAGGTACACACAGGTAGACTACCACCAGGTCTCTCTCTCTCTCTCTCTCTCTCTCTCACACACACACACACACACACACATATATTAAACCACAATTCTACTTTTTTTTTTTAACCTGGACAATCTTTTACTTCATAATTAATGGAAAATCCTAAGGAAAATTTCTCCAAAGACGAAATAATCAACTGATAAAAAATTTCACATGGATCAGGTCACCAGTACAACTAAGTTCCCTGTTTTTGTCGTGTGCCTTGAGGGAAGTGAGACAATTCACACGGATGAGGCACCCCAAATTCTAACCAACTCTCCAGGGGGGGGTGGTGTGTGATGCGTGCGTCTCGCTTACTAACCACATTCCACCACAGGGTCGCCGGTCAGAGGCTGGGGGCAGGAGCAGGTGTAGTTCCCCAGGGTGTTGGTGCACTTAGCGTTCTTACCACAGGGGAATGGGTAGCCAAGGCACTCGTTAACGTCTGTACATGCGGCGTGAGAAATAGGGTTAGGTTTGGTTAGGTTAGTTTTAATGCTTTGCTTAGGTGGGGATTATACTGTGGATGGTTAGTATTGTTAAGTATGGTTAATGCTGATGCTGCTTCTAGTTAGTGAGTTAGTGAGCTAGATACTGTAGTTAGTGAGTTAGTGAGCTAGATACTGTACTTAGTCAGATAGCCGTGCATTATTCTGGCGATAAAACTACTGTATTTAATAGTTTACTTAATGAGCAGTTAGCTTATGGCATGCTTGTTAATATACAGGTCAAATGATCCCTGGGGTGAGAGCAAATATTATAAAAAAAAAATATTTATTCTATAATTACAAACATTTATTCATAAAGATTCTAAAAGATGATTCAATTTTCATGTTTACATCTCTGTATATGTATGTATGTATGTATGTATGTATGTATGTATGTACGTATGTATGTATGTATGTATGTACATATGTTTGTGTGTATGTGTGTATGTACAGTATGTATGTATGTATGTATGTATGTATGTTCAATTTTCTACATTTAATTGTGTAGTGAGAAGTAACTTTAGTTTACTCGTTGTCCCAGGAATCAAGAAAGGCATTTAATGTTATTCCTATTATACTGTGCTTATTATACTGCCGCTAACTACACTGGGGGGTTGTTAGTGGTTAACTACACTAAGGGTGGTTAGTGGTGCCATTTGTTGTTTGCACACTGTAGGTAAGCCAGTTTGAAGCTGTTTGTAAGACATGCAGCAAACACGCAGAACATTGTGTTAGGTTAGGCTTGGCTTGGCTTGGGGTTATCTCTTCTGGCAACTAAGGTTAGGTTAGGTTAGGTTAGGTTAGGGTTTTTCTCTCCTACAACTAATACGTGTGTTCCTAGATGGCTTAGAACTAGAGTCAGGTCAGGTAGCGCTTAAGACGAAGGAACCTTACCTTGGCACTTGGTGTTAGGATTGCCTGAAAATCCTAAAGGACACTGACAGGTAAAGGATCCCAGTGTGTTGGTACAGATGGCGTTGTCCCCACACTGGCCAGAGGGACGGTTCCCAGCTGAGCACTCGTCGACGTCTGTAAATATAATACACAGTAGTTAAGTTGTCAGTCACCCGAGGCAGAGCTGGGCCGGAGGTGGTGATAGGGAGGGTGGGTGTGGTGAAGGAGGGTGGGTGTGGTGAAGGAGGGTGAGTGTGGTGAAGGAGGGTGGGCGTGGTGAAGGAGGGTGGGTGTGGTGAAGGAGGGTGGGTGTGGTGAAGGAGGGTGGGTGTGGTGAAGGAGGGTGGGTGTGGTGAAGGAGGGTGGGTGTGATGAAGGAGGGTGGATGACTAAGAGGTTGTAACTAAGACTTCAAAGTTCGACTGGGTGTGGAGTAAGGTGTTCTGAGGTGACCCGAGGTGACCTGAAGAAGCAGTGAGTGAGTACCTACAAAAAAAAAAAAGTGCTAAGAGTTGGTCTACGTCTAATCTACAACAAAACTAATGGAGTCACCCCTTCTCCAAGTCTGCCGTGACGAACGTAAATTGAGAAACACAATCTATCATTAATTAACTCCAGTAACTGTCAAAATATTTATTATAATACTGAAAATAAATAACTATATACATCAACAGAGGTTTAAAACACTAATAAATAAAAAAACTATCTACTTGTACACGCAAACTCACCAACACAGCCGGCGGAGATGTCAGCAGGGTCGTAAGTCCAACCGGGGTTACACATACACATAGCCTCGGTACCGTCGGCTTTACAGAAGGAGTTATCGCCACACTGAACGCCTTCACACGGAGCTGCGGAAGAAGAGCGAGGGTCACATGAGAGAGAGACATAAACTAGATAAAAGGTGAAAATAACCAAAGGAGAAGAAAACACATGATAATGATGGAAATGAGGAGAGATGAGGACAGTATAGTCTTTACTTCAGGTTACGATGAAGCAAAAAATCATTATACTGTACAAATCTAGTTAGATGACAAAGTTCTACACAATAATCTACAGCCCGATAGTTATACACACTAGCTAGCAGTTAATACGTCATACTGTAGAGTTAGTTCAGGTGAAGCAATAAGCAAAACATTCAGCAAATTATAACTTATTATTTTTGGGGTAGGTTAAAAAAAAAAATAGACTACCAATAGATAGGCAACACCCTGCTATTAGTTAGGTATACTAAGGCATACATGAGGCATACTAAGGCATATGTGAGGCATAAGTGAGGCATACTAAGGCATATGTGAGGCATATTAAGGCATACGTGAGGGATACTAAGGCATACGTGAGGGATACTAAGGCATACATGAGACATACTAATACACATTAACATCAAAAACACAAGTTAGAGGAGCAGTTAGTGTGGCAGGCATACATATTTATACAGAAGGAAGTTAATGCAGTATCAAGCTGTACTTATTCCAGCAGTTATCACGGTGTTAGTTAATACATGCAGGAGGCCCCCCCCCCCCCCCCACTGATGAAGGGGAGGAGGGGGTAGGTGGGGGGAGGGGAGGAGGGGGTGGAGAGAAGAGAAGGAACAGGTGAACAACAAAGGAATCCATTAACTGTGCCCGAGGGAGAACAAAAGGGGGGAACAAGGGTGACTGGTGGTGGTGGTGACTGGTGGTGACAGATTATAGTGACGTACTGGAGCACTTGAGCCTCGGGTCGCCTACTAGCGGGTACGGGCAGACGCAGTGGAAGGAGCCCAGGGTGTTAATACACTTGGCCTTCTCCCCGCACGGCGACGACACCTCCCCTTGCTCCACACCCCAACACTCGTCCGCGTCTGTGTCGGGGACCCTTACACCTTAACCACACGTCTTATGGACCAAGAGTTTAAGGGGTGATGGGGTTAAGGACCACAGGTTTAGGGGAATGACTGGGTTAAGGACCAGATGTTAAGGGGTTATGGATCGAGGCTTAAGGGATTGACAAGAATGGGATCACAGAGGAACAAACTTAGTGTTCTCTCCCCATCAGGAAGGTCGTGTTAGTGTTCTCTCCGCATCAGGAAGGTCGTGTTAGTGTTCTCTCCGCATCAGGAAGGTCGTGTTAGTGTTCTCTCCCCATCAGGAAGGTCGTGTTAGTGTTCTCTCCCCATCAGGAAGGTCGTGTTAGTGTTCTCTCCCCATCAGGAAGGTCGTGTTAGTGTTCTCTCCCCATCAGGAAGGTCGTGTTAGTGTTCTCTCCCCATCAGGAAGGTCGTGTTAGTGTTCTCTCCCCATCAGGAAGGTCGTGTTAGTGTTCTCTCCCCATCAGGAAGGTCGTGTTAGTGTTCTCTCCCCATCAGGAAGGTCGTGTTAGTGTTCTCTCCCCATCAGGAAGGTCGTGTTAGTGTTCTCTCCCCATCAGGAAGGTCGTGTTAGTGTTCTCTCCCCATCAGGAAGGTCGTGTTAGTGTTCTCTCCCCATCAGGAAGGTCGTGTTAGGGTCATCAGGTATAGGTGAGGATAAATACAACAATAATAAGCACTTCTAGATGTTAGTTAGTTAGATAGTTGGTTAGTTAACTACTTAATTAGCTTGTTAATACTAAGCGTCATGCCATTAATTACAAGATGATAGACCCTCCACACCCTGACGTATCTTGAAGACTTTTGATTAAGTTAATAACGTCAATATAAAGGATTAATAACTACGTGTTTAAGGGATAATTATTATATTACCATACTGTCAGGGCCTTGAGTGTCCCACGTTATGTTGGTGACTGGTCAATAACTTGTAGCAGACGGGTTATAAGACTCAGAGGTCATGTTAGGTTATCTTGTTACAGTCTGGCTAAGCAACAAATATTGTTAGGGTGAAATAGACTCAGCTAGAATACATGATGAACACACACACACACACACACACACACACACACACACACACACAACTAACCTTTGCAGACGGACTGTGGAGGGTCGCCGATGAAGCCAAAGTTACAGGTACACTGGAAACTGCCTGGCACGTTCTGGCACTGGGCGTTGGCTCCACAGGGGGACAGTAGGCACTCGTCCTCGTCCCGGCACTCGGCACCCACGGCCTTGAATCCTTCCCGGCAGTAACACTGACCCTCCTGACACACGGCGTTGTTCACACAGTCGAAGTTGGACCCACAGATGATGCTCACTTCAGCCTGGTGGTGGTAGAGGTGGTGGTAGAGGTGGTTGTGGTGGTAGAGGTGGTGTTAGATGGTGGTGGTAGAGGTGGTTGTGGTGGTAGTAGAGGTGGTGTTAGATGGTGGTAGAGGTGGTTGTGGTAGTGTGTTTAGAGAGTAGTGGTGATGTCCTGTTGACATTGTGACAGTGGTGGTCGTGTGGTTGGATTTTAGTGGTGGTGAGAGTGTAGGGAAATATTCTTCACCTCTCAAATCTTACACCTGACTTCCACTTGTCTCTAAATCTTACACCTGACTTTCACTTGTCTCTAAATCTTACACCTGACTTTCACTTGTCTCTAAATCTTACACCTGACTTTCACTTGTCTCTAAATCTTACACCTGACTTAATATCAAACTTTCTTTACTCATGACCTACAGACACTCACAGGAGGCGCCGGGAACACAGTAGGTGCACTAACCTGTTCACAGGCTACTTGGGGCGTGGGTCTGGGGGAGAAGCCTTGAGGACACACACAGGTGTAGCCAGGTTCGGTGTTCTGACACAAGGCGTTGAAGCCACACGGGCGGTTGTATGCCGTGCACTCGTCGATGTCTGTAAGGTCAACACACAGGTGAGAACAGGTGACATACAGGTACAGTACAACTCTATAATACTCTGACCCAAACACTGGTGTATAAAGACTCACTCATACTCACTTTGCATGGACTACACTACAATAATTGAGTTTTTTATGACAGACATGTGACCAAGACATTCGGGTACTGGTGAAGGTGTAGTACACTCACCGACACAGCCAATGTAGGCGTTACCGGTGTAGTCCTCCTTACACTGGCACGAGTAGCTGCCCACATTGTCCAGGCAGATGGCGTTCTCACCGCAGGGTTGAGTGAGGCATTCGTCCACGTCTGTTGGAGGAGAGGAGGGGTTAGTTATATACTGGTGATGTGACACTACCCCACCTACCACACTACCCCACCTACCACACTACCCCACCTACCACACTACTCCACCTACCACACTACCCCACCTACCACACTACTCCACCTACCTGCCACTACTCCACCTACCACACTACTTCACCTACCTGCCACTACCACACTACTCCACCTACCTGCCACTACTCCACCTACCTGTACACTACCACACTACTATAGGACTATTAGTTAACCTCACACCCCTACAACCTCATGTTAACGTGAAGTGTTAATTGTTATTTCTGGCTTGTTAATTACCATAAATAATCTCAAGGTAATCTGAGGTTTGCTAACATCTCTCTCTCTCTCTCTCTCTCTCTCTCTCTCTCTCTCTCTCTCTCTCTCTCAGTACCTAATTAGAACACTATTTCGTGACAATTTACTGTTAATTCAGCGCCCAATTCTATGCCCATTACAACCTAGGGAGAGCAATGAACCCTAAACCCATTTCAATCTCAATTTAAAACCCAAATCTATTACTAAGTTAGAGGTAGTAAGCTTAGCCAATGGCATCATTAAATAGCAACAGCTGGTAATATAAATAGTCAGAACAGCTGGTAATATAAAGTCAGAACAGCTGGTAATATAAACAGTCAGAACAGCTGGTAATATAAACAGTCAGAACAGCTGGTAATATAAACAGTCAGAACAGCTGGTAATATAAACAGTCAGAACAGCTGGTAATATAAACAAAGTCAGAACAGCTGGTAATATAAACAGTCAGAACAGCTGGTAATATAAACAGTCAGAACAGCTGGTAAAAGCAAACAACATAAAAACAAACAATAAACATATTCAGGGACTGTAGGTGTCATGGGCCCTAGTTTACCAAAGGGTCCACTGAGGGCCCAGAAGAACGAGAGCAAAGGTTCGGTCGCCTCTCCCTCCTGAACCACGTACCCCGAGATTCAGACTCATGAATCCGAAGCATTTATGGACAGACTATTGTGTATCAGTCTCCTGCTTCGGGTTCACGAGTCGGGGTTCGGGGTTCGGGGTTCGGGGTCCGTGGGTTCAGGAAGGAGAGGCGACAGGACTTGAGGAATGTACAGATGACGAAGAAAAACTCTGTCGAGAATTTATTATAAATTAAAGAATAAACAACAATATTAAACTTAAATAAAAAAGGAAATGTCTTGCCAAGTAGGAAACGAAACAAAGTAATACTGAAGAATTGGCGGGAAAACTGTTGTCATGGAAACTGTCCTGGGAGGAAACGATGCAAAAAAAAAATGGCGGGAAAATGATGTCGCGAAGAACGTCAGGAAGGAACAATGTCGGAAATAACACCCGTAACCATAACAACAGCGCCAGCACGAGCAGAGAACAATGCCTGGCAAACCCTTCTCTCTACGTCGCATGGACACACTGACAAAAGGTACGCCAGACGACCTTTTGCCCCGCTTTCTGCCTGCAGTGGCGCTGATTTTATGGTGGTTGGGACAGAACTCCTTTGATGATCACAGGAGGATGTTCCTTTAAGTTCGAGGAAGGTCTCTCAGGGGATGTGGGTGGAGGAGGGTGTGAGGGTAGCAGTGGGTGGAGGAGGGTGTGAGGGTAGCAGTGGGTGGAGGGTGTGAGGGTAGCAGTGGGTGGAGGAGGGTGTGAGGGTAGCAGTGGGTGGAGGAGGGTGTGAGGGTAGCAGTGGGTGGAGGAGGGTATGAGGGTAACAGTGGGTGGAGGAGGGTAGCAGTGGGTGGAGGAGGTGGGGCGCTGAAAGAACCGGAAGTGAGAGAAAGAAGGTAATGTCAAGGGTAATTCCCGGTCAAACTACACGGCACTGTAAGATCGAGGCGGAGGCCCGTTGTGTTTCACGGGGCGAGAAGAGTAGTCCGGGAAGGCCTTCAAGGGGCGGGAAAGGTACAGGAGTCCAAGGAGAGGGTCCTTCAAGACTCAGCGAAGGAAGTGGTCGTCCGGGGGGGGGGGGGAGTCCTTCAAGACGCAGGGAAGGAAGACACAGTCCGTTGAGTATCCTTTAAGAGGAAGCATTACGAAGGCTCTACTAACTGCTGCAGGACTCCTTTCCGTCTCCCTCGTATCCTGAAGGACAGAAGCACTTGTAGGACCCGGGGACATTGAGGCACTTGGCGTTAGGGCTGCAGGTGGTGGCCAGCCCGCACTCGTTTACGTCCGTGCACTTCTGGTAAGGGTCGCCCGTGAAGCCCTGGGGACACCGGCACTCGAAGGAACCCTGAGTATTCATACAGGTCGCCGAATGCCCACAGGGGAACGTCCAGTTGGAGGCCTCAAGGAGCCCCGGCAGGAGTGTGCCCATGAGGCCGTCCAGATCCGTCACATCAAAGGTGTAGGAGGTGGTGGCCTCAACCTCGTCATCCGGGCTCCTCTCCGTGGTCGGGTCCACACACTCGTTTACATCTTGGTTAGTAAAGCATCTCAGGATTAGACTACACACCTGTCTACACCTGTCTACAGTACATCTGGCGAGGGTTATCACATACCTGCCTCTAGCAGTAAAGCATTAGTGAGGATTAATATACATATATCCGGTATGTACAGTACACATATGGCTAGAAGTCTTAGCTATACTGGCGCCAGTGACCACAACACAGGCCCTGACCATCACTGGTAACAGACCTTACCCACCAGGAAGAGCGGAGGAGGAAATGAGACGAAAGACACAAAGATAAAGGGGAGAAGACCAAGAAGGAGAGAGAGAGAGAGAGAGAGAGAGAGAGAGAGAGAGAGAGAGGCCCACCTCCCTTCAAGTATTCCTCTCCCCTGGGGCAGCTACCAGTGACCGTGACAAGGTGTGTTGTGGCCACAGGTGTGAGACAAAGATGACAATGGCACTAATTAGTATGTTACACCAATAACACCTGGCACTGGCACTCTCTAAGGTGACCAGGGTTGACGGCGGCACCTGAACCACCAGCGTTAAACGGTATACACTCAGGGGGTCGTGTTAGGTTGAACTCATCTCGGCTGTAGTGACTGACATGTAAACAAACACAGTGAGCGTTCGTCTAATGCTAACTGGATTCGGATTCTCAAAGATTCTTAGGTTTATTTTTGTTTTTACCCCAGACTGTTAAAAAAGAATCAACCTGGTGTACTTAAGATAGATTCTAGAAGGTTCTTACACTGTTATTTCTTCCCTTTTTTAACTGGAAATAAGAGAACATATCTAGCTGTCTCCCTCAAGCTACAGACGGACACCACACATAACACGTCCAAGTTGTACCCAAGGAACTCTTCATCGAGGCTGTACCCGTCTCTCTTACCCTAAATTAAGAGGGAATCGTTATTGACTTACGAGATGCAGACAGTCAGAAGCCAAACACCGATTCTACTATAATCAATCCTCTAACACAAGCAATTGAACATCGAGAGAACATCCAATCAACACGACCCCAAGTTAGTGCTAAATAAATAGACAAAAGTGAAAAATAAACCAACCCTCATTCCGTTTTCTTTACCTTTGCAAGCGCCGAAATTGTTGTAGGGGTCACCGATGAATCCCGGGGGACAGGCGCAGGTGAAATTGTTGATACCATCCGCGCAGAGGGCGTTGGCAGCACATGGACTGGTCTCACACTCGTTAATATCCTGTATTGGGGGGGGGGGGGGTAAAGTAGTTCTGTCGTTAATTAAGAGAGGTATACAAGGGGTCGTTAGGTGATATAGTTACATAGTTCCTGTACACTCATTTACGTATTCACTCAGGCACCCATATTATTTCCCCCACCCACCTTTAGTTCTCCCCACATACTCCCCTCCCCTCTCTCCCACCCACACTCACACCCACCCACACCCGCCCTTTTCCCACCCACCACTCTCCCACCCACACAAACACCCACCCCTCACTCACCCACACCCACCCACACTCACCTGACAGCCAGAGCGGGAGTATGGGTCACCGCCGAAGCCCGTGGGACACTCACAGTCATGTCCTCCTTCACGGTTGCGGCACTTGGCACTCGGGCCGCAGCTGTCTGATCGTAGGCACTCGTCCATGTCGGCACACTGTTGGCACGGGAGAGGTGGTTTAGTAGAGAGAGAGAGAGAGAGAGAGAGAGAGAGAGAGAGAGAGAGAGAGAGAGAGAATATAGACAGGTAAAAAGTGAGAGACAGCTGGAGACAGAGAGAGAGGGGAAGGGTTACACGTGCCCAGACAGGAGGTACTCACGCCGGTGTAGGGGTTGCCAATGAAGCCCTCAGGACATGTACAGGTGTAGTTGCCGTGCAGGTTGGAACAGAGAGCGTTACCTCCACACGCCTCGGGGGAGGAACACTCGTCGATATCTATCAAAACAAAAGGATAACACATTAGTTTCTCGTCACATCCGCCAACAACACTCACACGTCACAACCACAACTAACACGTCATAGCCACCACACAACCTACCACTAATACCTCACTCCCGTTTGTTATCATTCTATCATCATCACCATCATCATCATCATCATCATCATCATCACCATCATCATTATCACCATCACCTCTCACCAACACACACTACACACACCAGCCTGACCCAGACAGCAGTGTGTGTGTGGTGACCTAAGTTTGTTGACTCCGGGTGTCGAAGTGGTCACACGCTACCTAGCCGGGGTCATGGGTCAACGAAGGCTGCTAATGCCACCATGGTTCACACACACACACACACACACACACACACACACCACCTGCAGGTTTCTTGACAATACAAAGTAGAGTCGATTAATTACGTAAAAGCTCAGCAAATCATTAAAGCCATTGTTTTCACTGCTAATCACCCCCTCCCCCTCCCTTCCTCCTGCCGCTGCCGAGGAACACATCATCGTCATCGCCTCCTCCAGGTGTAGTCGTCGCCTCGCCCGCCCTTACTAACACGCCAGCCGGTTTCACTTCCAACCTCCGACACTGATTGAAGGTCTCTACACTATGAATCATTTTCGCGAAGATGACGAGGCGCTATGAAGATGACGAGGGGGGGTAGGAGGGGGGTGGGGGGTAGGTGGGGGGTGGGGGATAGGAATATGAGCGTTGAGTATGAGTTTTCTCGCTAAAAGTGACCTGAACCTAAGAACATGGCAAGGGGGAGAGGAGGTCGGGGGGGGGGGGAGGGTTTGAAAGTGACTATGATTCTTCACCTACATGATTTATACCAGTGAAAGTGACAGGTACTATGATAATTAATAAAATTTCTGGCCTATCAAGTCAAGACACTGCAGGTGAACTTAAGGAACATGACGGGAGTAAATTGCAAGTGAAGAAAATGACACCAACTAAACATTCACAAAAATACTACTTTTTTCAATATGATGAAATAACAATAAAAATGAAAACCAAATATAGTTTAAATAGGTTAATAAAAGTCACTTGTCCCTCACACGCTACAAACATTATCAGTGAGGTCAGAAAAGAGAGAATCGATGTTGACTCAATGCTAAGATTAAATAAAACTTGTTAAACGTTCAAGATAAATTAACGAGAAGTCCAGCTAAGCACAGATAAACATCCTTGATACTAGTGACCTCTCGTGACCTCCCGTGACCTCGCTGATGCCCCCCCCCCCTTCCTCCCGTGGCACTAGCCTTGGTAACCCGTTATGCCCCGGCACCACACGGCCTCGCTACTGAGTCACCGTGAGAAAAATGTTTTATATCGACAAGGTCTGTTAGTGTTACCTGCATATCTCTCTCTCTCTCTCTCTCTCTCTCTCTCTCTCTCTCTCTCACCGTCATCTTGGCCATGTATCACCAGGTCGTGACGCCACACTCTATTTTCCTAACATCAACAGCTGCCAATGACGTCACGATTAGAAAAGAAGAAGTCGTCATAGAAAACGGAATACGGTGCCAAGGGTAACTCTTCTAGACGACCAGCATTCTCAAAGGTTGTGTTAAATGGTCCCCGATCCTTATGTACCTTCGATATAATGGACCCTCGTCATAATAGGCACTCGTAATAATGGACCCTCGTCATAATAGGCCCTCGTCATAATAGACCCTCGATATAATGGACCCTCGTCATAATAGACCCTCGTCATAACTAATCCCTAGACTTAATTGCCCCCCAGCTAGTTGAAACAGGTCCTACACTAATTAACCTATTAGAGAGAGAGAGAGAGAGAGAGAGAGAGAGAGAGAGAGAGAGAGAGAGAGAGAGAGAGAGAGAGAAGATAACTATGTGCCGCTAGATTGTGTCAAGGTCTAATGAGCCGTGACTGAGGAAGTACATCTCTCTCTCTCTCTCTCTCTCTCTCTCTCTCTCTCTCTCTCTCTCATTCATATTCTGCATCTTTCTCAATATCTAACCTTAAATCATCCTCACTATCAATCTATCTATCTCAAGAGACAATTATCCATTCTCTCGTGTATATCTAAGTCCCTTTCACCTTCACCTCCCTGACCCTCCCTCCCTGACCCTCCCTCCCTGACCTTCCCCCCCTAACTCTCCCCCCGACCCCCCTTCCCCCCCCTAACTCTCCCCCCGACCCCCCTTCCTCCCCCCACCTAACTCTCCCCCCAGACCCCCCTTCCTCCCCCCACCTAACTCTCCCCCCGACCCCCCTTCCTCTCCCCCCCAGACCCCCCTTCCTCCCCCCCCCTCTATAGTGAAGACGCAGCATCCTTCACGTCAGGAGTTAATGAAGACCTGACCCCGGAATCTCAAAAGGTCGAACGATGAATCATGAATCATCTTCCTATAATTACGGATGTGAAAACTCTCGTAACTGTTCCTAAGACACAAAGATGGATTCTCAAAAATTACGATAAATAATCCATTCATCCCTTCCTAACCTAACCTAATCCAACCTTCCTAACCTAACCTAATCCAACCTTCCTAACCTAACCTAATCCAACCTTCCTAACCTAACCCGTTGCTGTTGTTCGTCATCTCGTAGGGGGGGGAGTAATTATCCTAAATGAACCTTTGTGAATCACGGTAACCTTCTGAGAGAGAGAGAGAGAGAGAGAGAGAGAGAGAGAGAGAGAGAGAGAGAGCCGATCAGGTGGTAATTCCTCCCAGTCTCGTGCTTGTTAATCAGTTGGAGTGTCTGCGGGCATGGATATTAACACTCAGACATACATATAAACACTCAGACATACATATTAACATTCATCACCAGTCATGTAACAAGTGGCTGCAGATGAGCTGATGAAACGCAACTTAAACCAAGAAGCTCCTTTAATTAGGTGAGAGATTATACTACATGCCTTCGTGAGTTAGACAGACACAGAGGCGATCACCTTCAACACGCTAGTCACAGCTGCCTCTAGCCCCAGGATACAGCAACACTATCACGTACGCCACACACACACACACACACTTAGCCATTTTCCACTTAGATCTTTTTGTTATGAGTTTATACCAAGACAAACTGTGACTTCTGTTTTTATGTGGAGTATAACAACAAGGTGGGTGGCGTTACTGATGCTGTGGTTACTTCCTGTCGTGTGTGTACGGCCAGACTATGTTTTTTTCCATTTCCCGTTGTAAATAATCGTCTACAGCAGTGTTCTTGTTCCCTGTGTGCTATTATGCCGTGTCTTCAACGAGTGTCTGGGTCAATTAAGAGGGCAACGACACGGGCCGTCATGTTTTGTATGCTGGCGGCCGTCTTCCTCAATAACCCCGTCATAAAGTCCTCGCCCGGGGTCGGTTAGAGTCACAAACGCACTATATTTAATTTTATATCCTAACCCGTGAACACATCAAGAGTAACGGTGCAATTTTTATTTGATTTATTGTACACAGTTTTTATATTATTATTAAATTATTTGATGTATTTTAAGACCTTTAATTGTGAGGAAAATTCAACGTGTGAACTGTGAACTTGGTGATGGTGGCCCGCGGCTGACATGATGCTGGTGCAACTTACTCTTGTTATTCTTGTGTAACTCGTTTATGTCTAGCTAGGGTGTCTCTGTTATATATAAACGTCGACTTTTTATTATCTTACAATTTATTACAGGTACTGGTGCAAGAGATGTGCTCCAGCGGACGAACACTAACATTACCGCCGGTCAGTGTCGTAACAAAGGCCAACACTTTAAACTTCAACTCTACAATAATAATCACCGTTTCCTTAATATAAATAGAAAATGGTAAATAAAAAATATTATAAACAGTGGATTTATTTTACACCGTCTTTGTTTTATACATATTAACGGTTTGAAAAATATTAAGGAATAGTTTTTCTTACGCGGAGAGGTACAACATTCCTCAACGGGTGACTGGCGGCGTCTGAGTTCAACACATCCCTCCACCACCCAGCCCAGCCCAGACCTTAGTTATTAGTATATGTTCTCTAATAAATATAACACTTTATAGTTTTATTATCCGGGAGTTATATAAATGATAACACACACACAAAGCATGACCCTCAATAAAGGTACTGTATGAGAGACTCACCTGTACAACTGTTGTAGCCATCTCCGGTAAAGCCATCCTTACACTTGCAGGTGTAGTGAGCAGGTAAGTTGCAACACTCGGCATCCTCCGCACACTTGGCCGCGAGCTCCGGTATGAGGCACTCGTCGATGTCTGGAAGGAAGATGGACGATATTGTTAGCGCTTCTGACGAGATTATCACAGAAATTTTGATGGTAGGAACATAAATACGTCGTAGTACTGTAGTGATAAGAGTACAACTGATCATGTACTATTACTACTACTACTGATAATAATACAGTAATGGCAACAATAATAATAATAATAATAATAATAATAATAATAATAATAATAATAATAGCAACAATAATAATAATAATAATAATAATAATAATAAATAATTCGACTACTTCAAACAATTCTTTACCTTATAAAACTATAGTACAGTAAATATAAACAATACCTGTACTTATACTCTACGTTGGAGTAATAATATGACCAAAAAGTTCAATATTAGAGGGACAATGTCTTAACTGTATAAAACACGCCACAGAACACAATATCCTACAGAGATTAAATATTTATCAAGATGCGACAAGACGTTTTGTAGAATCCTGAAGACAAATCGGTCCCGGGCGCCCTACGTGACAAAAGACGATCCCTGTCCGCCCAGCATCTAACTATCCCCGTGGAGGCTCATTAGTCATTACTAGACCACAACTACCTCAATAAACCATAACATCCACTACACCACCTGTCCTTATCACCATTAAATCTCAGGAAAGTAATATTAATAGGTTTTTGTTTTTTATATAAATTCAATCTCACAGCCCAAATATTCCTGCCGTTTCCTGCCATTTTACTCGACAAACAAGACATCGTGAGAGCTATGATTATACAGTAGTTTGTTTTAGATGCAGGAAGGTGAAGCGCCAGTAATAATGGTCTGACAAAAATGATCACCAGCAGGAAATTACGCTATTAATCTCGCTAGTTTAAACACGAGGATGGGTGAGGCAGACGTCAACAAACCCCGCCTGCCAGTTTCAAGGACTTGCACGATGGTTCTGAGGGCCAATTGCAAGAACAGTTGTGGGGTGTACGACGCCATTTACGATGACCTTCTTGCCCTGATCTTGTTTCAGTTATGCCACCCTTTTGAAGCTCTGGAGAGATCTGGAAGTTTCGATATTTTGAGTACAGCACTAGCTAATAATTCCCACCAGGAAACTTGTTTCGAGACTCCTCCAAAGCTTCGAAAAGTGTAGAATTCCATGTGTTGAAGGCGATATTGCTGAAAAAAGACCAGGGCAAGAAGGTCATCGTAAATGGCGCCGTACACCCCATAACCGTTCTTGCAATTGGCCCTTACTTGGGTCGTACCTCGTGTTAAGGGTGATAATTACCGTCATCCTTCATAATAAGACGATATATCTCAGACTTGACAAAAATGATTTAACTTCATCATCAATTTGGAGTGATATTAAACCAGTACCGGGAAGTTAGTGTTAAAATTTTGTCTATACTTACCATTAAACCAGTGGACATTGTTAATAGTTTATTCTGACGTAATCTTAATGTGTACTATAACGAAGGAGATAATTCAGATAGCGTGAGTCGTTAAGAGTAATTAGACACCTTAATCACTTATTCACTAGACATAACTGCCTCTATCGTCGTAGTAGGTAGTAGGCAGCTACCAAACAGGGAGGTACTACCGCCTGGGAAGATATTGGAAGCATAATGTGTTGTCTAATGGTAGACCCTGCTGCCATATGTGACCAAGTCCCAGGTTGCTGATCTGACTTTCTGCCTCATTTACACACAATTGCAGGGTCTCAGTTGTTTCTCTTACCATTGACAACTCATTACATCAGTAGACACAGTTAAGGTACAAATGTTACCGAGTCGTTGTCTGTTATCATCAACAAACTAGTATACATTCTTGAAAGGTAATTTGAATTTATCTGTAAATAAATAAGCAAGATTTGCCTCGTATGAGTGTTAAAGCAGCAACATCGAGAGACGCTAATAAGCTCTTGTGTGTACGCGGTGAAGTAGGTACACTCGCAACAAAAAGTATGGGTGCATACTGTAGTGTGAACAATTTGAGACCAATGACGATAGGTATTGGGAAAGGCGAGTTGTTCCAGCCGTATGTTGGCAGCCCTGATTGTCAGCCATATGGCAACACCTAGTGGAGGGGGGGGGGGGGGGTTGAGGATACACTACCAACCTTCCCGACATATCACAGTGTATACATATCGTTTCGGAACTCGTCGACCTCACCCTGCACCGATACTTTTTGGTGCGAGTGTACAGCTCCGTCCTGACCCTCCCTGCAGCGACTGGCGGAGCTAACACCCGCCTGCACACCTCACCCCAACAAGATTTCACCACCACGGCGGAAAATCACTATATACGTTGAAAAGACTTCAGTGGTTTATTTTGTTCGTCATATTCAGCAAGTCATATAAATAATCTCTCTCTCTCTCTCTCTCTCTCTCTCGCAGTATCTAGTTACGTGAGTTACTATTTAGAAGCGGCCTCATATTATTAGTTAAGAGGAAAATTAAACCACGATGCGCTGGGAATCTATCTTTGTGTACGCTCTCATGCCTACTGTCAAGGGGAGAAATTTACTAATGAAGACCAGTGGATATTATCTCTTTAGTTAGTTAGTTATATCTAATCGTGTGTTTACAATCAATTTTACGCCGGTTGAAGAATGCTGGTCCCTGGTGAGCTAGGCAGAGGGCGGATCGACTATATACCCCGTCGGGAATCCCGGGAAGAAGCGTAGACCGTACCTGAGTCAATGTCCTTCACGGTGAGAGAGTGAGTGAGAGAGAGAGAGAGAGAAGGGAGTGAGGGAGTAAGGGCAGTCACTCTCACACTCCCTAATTCTCTCTCTGCTCCACCGCGCGGCTTAACGTCTACCAACAATACCTATCCGCTCTAAACTCTTGCATGATTCCTTAATATACTTTCTCTAACATAAGACTCACTAATAAAAGCCTTTAATCTATTCCTTATATCATCTAACCTTAATAAACACAGGAAGTCTTCTATAACATCAAGAAACATTAATAATTTAAGACAACTTCCAACCTGGGACATTAGAGAAAACGAAGAGGAAGACGGGGGTAACTAAAGCATGTTAATGATGTGAATTACAGTGGGAGTTTAAGGACATGGCTGAGAGGAGAGGTTGGCTGGGAGGAAGTCAGAGTGAACGCGAGGATAGTGACCCCCCTCCCCTCTAGTTGCTTATCTTACCAGTGCAAATATTTATCTAGTAATGCAGTTTTCAGACGCGGTGGTCATAAGTCAACAAAGACAGTGGCGAGCGGGATAAAATTTTCTCAACGTGTCAACAGGAAGAATCAAGGGACACCGAACTTCTTCCTCCTCCTCGTGAAGAACAAAGGGGTAACGGAGCTAATTAATTATAAGGTGATGTGCACTTTATCGCCCTTACTGTGAGGGAGTAAGTGACGAACGAGGTATTTATAACTCAGTGTGTTCCTGTCAATCTTCCCACGCCGTGACGCTTGGAGGTGTTGAAGCTCATACAGACGTGATCCCTGACGCGCCGCCATCTTGACTGACCACCCCACCATCACCTCCTCGCCACCTGTCTTACTTTATTCATTTTATATTTGGTTTATTCATTATACAGTCGTGAATATAATTATTAATTTCCGCTCAATTCAGATTAGACTTTGTATCTATAAGCATCTTTGTTTTTGTCACCTAACCGATCACTTCCTACGATTACCTAATACTTAGTTACCTCAATGTCACACAGTTGTTGCGTATAACGGGGCACCAATAACCTAACCTAACCTAACCTAACCTAACCTAACCTAACCTAACCTAACTTAACCTAACCCAACCCAACCCAACCCAACCTAACCTAACCTAACCCAACCTTCGCCTCAGACAAAATATATTTAATTTGACCTCTTCCGGTTTTTTACAATTTTATTTTTTGTATGTTACTCATATTTTCCCCATTCTACTGTATATAGTGTCCTCGGTATAGTGACTTAGACCGCTCCCTGTATAGTATATACCGTAGGCGCCCATAAGAGAGTTAGTTAACGTGTTGACCTTAACATTACCATTAATACAACATAACACAGTACAGTAGTTCCCATTACCAAAGTTAACATGTTTTAAATTCTGGCTTTAAGTGAAGACGTGAGGACACATCTTGTTGACTTACTTAAACTACGACACAAAGCAGGGGCGGATCCAGGGGGGGGGGGGGGGGGGGGGCCTTGGGATCAGGACCCCCCCACAGTTTCATCAGAAATTTCAATACAGTACTTTAATACAGTATTGTACTCAGGTGTTTTTGTTTAGTAAAAAGTAATTACTCTTGACCTCAGAAGATCTCCTAATGTAAAGCGCACTTGGCTTCAAAATGCCCATGATATTAATAAATTTTCAAAAATAATATGGGAGACCTTCCAGCGCCCCCCCCCCCCCCCCACCCCAAACGCTGGGTGGGCTCATTGTGGTCGTCATGTTCCCTCAACCACAACGTCTTGGATCCCCCTCCCTCCTCCCCCCTTGATCCTGGATACGCCCCTCCAAAGATGGCGGTCACTAGACACACTCTCCTCACTAATTAAGGGGACGACGTCAAGGTAGAACCCCCCCCCCCCCCCCCCCCCCAGGAAGCACTTTATGGTCGTGGTAATAACCAAACACTTATCACCTTAGTAAAAAACAAACTTATCCAAGGTTATATTCTTTATCCCCCCCCCCAGCCTCCCCCCCTCCCTCCCCCCTGGTCCAAGATGACGAAATCAAAAGTTGTCTTAAAATCACAAAAATCCTGTTGGTTAATTTCGTCCCCGATTACGTGTTAAGAAAACTTGTCTGGTTAAGGTTGGTTAGGTTAGGTTAGGTTAGGCTAGGCTAGGCTAGATAAGGTTAGGCTAGGTTAGGTTAGATCCAGTTTCTACCAAGAAAATCTAACTCGGAAGTGTGTGAAAATGTGGTTGGAGACTGCGGTAAACAGACGGTGATGAGCGGACCGCACCTGGTATAGTGCGTCACCGTCAACCTGAGTGTGTTAGTGTGTTATAACCTTGATCGACACCGCACTCATTCTCACACTCACTCACTCACTCATTCACTCACTCACTCATTCATTCTCTCCCTCTTACTCATCAACTGAATACAGTGAGTCAGTTTCTTGTCAACGAGTTTCCTGATTATGTTTTTTTTAAGTGAGGGATATTTTTGTTTTCAGGTGACTTAATAGATGCAATAAACAGGTCACCACACTACATACTCACAAAACCCTTCATCACCACGTCATCTACACGTCACCGACTCATAACCAGTGTTGTGTCCCTTCATCACCACGTCATCTACACGTCACCGACTCATAACCAGTGTTGTGTCCCTTCATCACCACGTCATCTACACGTCACCGACTCATAACCAGTGTTGTGTCCCTTCATCACCACGTCATCTACACGTCACCAGGAGTCGGAGGTGAGAACACAGGTGTGTGAGGTTTTGCCCAGCACGTGCCAACATTCGGCTACCACCACCACATCTGCTGCTGCCTCATCTCACAGTGGAGGCTGATGAGCCACACCTGCCCTTGACAAGGCCATATAGGGGCCCCCTGCAAGGCCGCGGTGGGCCCTGCAAGGACGTTAGGACGCGGGCCCCTGCCATAGCCAGCCTGATGATGGACTCCCGGTAAAGAGGTGAGGTGACTGCTGGTGCGTCACTCTTGGCTTACAATGATTTATATCCGACGTTAAAAAACTTGGAGAACTATAATAGTCTTCTGACACACGTTCATCTGTGTTAGTTAAGAGACTTCCACGTGGAGCCAGCAGGTGCACGAGGGAGGGGGGGAGGGGAGGAAACTGCTTAAGGGAGCAGAAGGAGGAGGAGGAGCAGAAGAAGGAGGAGAAGGAGGAGGAGGAGGAGGAGGAGGAGGAAGCAATAATCAGCCCCTCTTCCGCCAAAAGAAGAGGAGTTGCCTAAATCATCTCTGTTAATGCGTCACACACACACCTGCCGCCGGTAACCAAGCTTAATTTAACGTATGACATCTTGAGACTGTTGGCCCGGGAGGCGAGTACAGGCAGGCGAGATGAGTTGTGTTATGTAACATGTTTACTGAAGTGCAAGGTCGTGTGGAGAACACTTGATGAGATGGATGATGATGGTAGAGACGGATGATGGATGATGATGGTAGAGACGGATGATGGATGATGATGATGGTGGCAGAGATGGATGATGGTAGAGGAAGCAGAGATGACGGATGATGGTGGAGACAGATGGATGATGAGAGAGAGAAGCAGAGATGACGGATGATAGTGGACACAGGTGGATGATGAGAGAGAGAGCTAAAGGTGTTGGTTGATGAGGTGGTGTAGACTGAGGACGAATGTAATGAGAGTACCTGATGGTGAAGTGGCCAGGTAGTGGTGGTAGAGAGGTGATGGTGGTAGTGGTGGTAGAGAGGTGATGGTGGTAGAGGAGCGTGATAGAGAGGTAGTGATTGTGGTAGAGGAGTGTGGTAGAGAGGTAGTGATTGTGGTAGAGGAGTGTGGTTGAGAGGTAGTGATGGTGGTAGAGGAGTGTGGTTGAGAGGTAGTGATTGTGGTAGAGGAGTGTGGTTGAGAGGTAGTGATTGTGGTAGAGGAGTGTGGTTGAGAGGTAGTGATGGTGGTAGAGGAGTGTGGTTGAGAGGTAGTGATGGTGGTAGAGGAGTGTGGTTGAGAGGTAGTGATTGTGGTAGAGGAGTGTGGTAGAGAGGTAGTGATTGTGGTAGAGGAGTGTGGTTGAGAGGCAGTGATGGTGGTAGAGGAGTGTGGTAGAGAGGTAGTAATTGTGGTAGAGGAGTGTGGTTGAGAGGTAGTGATGGTGGTAGAGGAGTGTGGTTGAGAGGTAGTGATGGTGGTAGAGGAGTGTGGTTGAGAGGTAGTGATGGTGGTAGTGGTGGTAGAGAGGTGATGGTGGTAGTGGTGGTAGAGAGGTGATGGTGGTAGTGGTGGTAGAGAGGTGATGGTGGTAGAGGAGTGTGGTTGAGAGGTAGTGATGGTGGTAGAGGAGTGTGGTAGAGAGGTAGTGATGGTGGTAGAGGAGTGTGGTTGAGAGGTAGTGATGGTGGTAGAGGAGTGTGGTAGAGAGGTAGTGATTGTGGTAGAGGAGTGTGGTTGAGAGGAAGTGATGGTGGTTAGAGGAGTGTGGTAGAGAGGTAGTGATGGTGGTAGAGGAGTGTGGTAGAGAGGTAGTGATGGTGGTAGAGAATGATGACGAAGGCTGATGGTATGGTGGTGTGGTCGACGCTGAGGCAGAGGCAGTGCGGCTGGAGGACCTTGGGGGGGGGTGAGGGAGGTGGAAAGGGGTGGGGGAGGGGAAAGGGGGGAAGGAGGGGGAGGAGGGAGGACAACGTTACCCAAGAGACGTGTGGTTGGGGTGCTGATGATGAACCGTGAGGCCACTACCACAATGGTGTCAATAAAACCGTATATTACTTCTCACACCCGCCGCAAGATGACGCTTTACTCAGTCAAGGACCAAAAACAACAACAACACACAACAACAACAACAATAACACTGGCCAGTTCCCACACCAACCTGCTCTTCGCCTTAATGTTGAACCACAAGGACAAATAATAACGTCATTTACATACCTGTGTCTTGGGTTCACTGCTGGGATACACACAAACTCACCCTAATACACACACTACACTATATCACGTCACCTGTTCCACTTAATTACTTCAATCTACACTAATTCCTTCTATCTTGGCTATGAAAACCTCCACGGTGAGTCTAAAATATTTTCTTAATCACTTTCTTCCTGTCAATGCCCTCTAAAAATATACGTTCCAATATTATTTTTAAGAGAGAATGTTTACAAGAGATCCACCAGACAGTCGGATCACTGCTCACGAACGCTGAACTATAAACAAAGGCGTCCCGAGTTCGTGACTACATCCGGGGAGGTAAGTGGTTTCTCAGTGCAACAGCGTGTGGCAGAGGAGTCTTCGAAGTGTATTAGGGTGTACCAGCGTGTGGAAAGGTGTCTCAAGGTTTGATAGGACGTTCTAGAGATGTCCAAGACCGTCTGATTATACACGAGGATGTCCCAAAGAAATGGTTTAATGTACAAATGTCCACACGGAGTACCATTTAAATATTAAATGTGTAAAGAGAAAGAGGCAAGATGTCCTACAATGTCCTAAGCCAAAAGGATAGGGTAGGTAGTGTCCCATCACCTCGAATGTGAGAAAATTGCCAAGACACGTAGAAGGATGCGTAGGATATGTCCCAGAGCCCCGTAGGATCCTGGGTGTAGGTGTATAGTAGGTGGAGGCCAAGGAGGTAGAGGTCAATGACTGGATGAGGTAATTTGAAGTGTTAAATGACTTTCCTCTATACCTGGCCAACACCTGTCACACCTCTACACTCTCTCTCTCTCTCTCTCTCTCTCTCTCTCTCTCTCTCTCTCTCTCAGGTATGGTCAGGGTCAGGGTCAGGTGTGTGTGTGGAGGGGTGAGGCAGGTGGTCAGTGAACTTCGTGTGGGCGTCAAGATGTTCTCCAGGCCCCTGCACCCGAGCCCACACCGTCACCACCACTACCACCATACTACCATGATTCACTACTATAACTCACCACCATTCTACCACCATGATTCACCACAATCACACTACTACCACATTACCATAATTCACCACCACACTACCATCAGCACCATACCACTATACTTCCATGATTCACTACCATAACTCACCACCATGATTTTCACAGAATTTATTACAAGTGAACGAACGTACTAAGCTGAGTTGGTGATTTTGAAAAGAGCGTAAAACTGTCAAGTGTGTATGTATGTATGTATGTATGTATGTATGTATGTATGTATGTATGTCAGTATATATGTATGTATGTATGTATGTATGAGTGCGTGCATATGTATATTGTATTCTAAAACCAGTGTGTGTGTGTGTGTGTGTGTGTGTGTGTGTGTGTGTGTGTGTGTGTCCCCTTGGAGATGTATGTAAATTCTGGTGTCCACTTTAGGTACAGGAGGACTTGTACTTCCCCCTCCCCCCTCAGTGATGTCCACCTTCCTTGAATGCTAAGTCGTGTTGTTCAAAAGACTCTTGCGTGTCTATCTATATACCGAGCCCGTTTGAGTGCGTTGGTATGCGAGCGGAGGATGTTTGAGTGCAGATGTTTATTCTTCACAGGTGTATTTTTGTTTGTGTATTTGCGTGTGCGGGTGTAAGAGAACGGTAATTGTTTGCGTGGGTGAGTTTTATGAACGTGCGTGTGGAGGTTATTTAGATGGGAGTTGTGTTTGCGTGCGGAAGTGTTTGAGTGCAGGAGATATATGCCAGGTGACGTCACAGGTGTGCCCAGGGGAATACGGAATGACCCCCAGCGCCGCCAGAGGTCAACAACACACTGTAGGGTCAGCCTCTCCTCGGGACGATGACCTGTCTAAGATGGGAGGGATAGGGCGGCTGGGATGGGATGGGTAGGAATGGGATGGATGGGATGGGGGAGGGGGGGGGGGAGTCAGCCCAGAAGTACACTATAAGGACCGTCTCATATGGCCGTCATCCACGCACGAGCATCATTTAAAGACGTCACATATAGGCGTTACGTACGAACTTCACCTACGGACGTCACACATAGGCGTCACCCAAGAACGATTCACACGGGCGTCACCTTACAAGCATCAGGTGAACGTGTATAGCAGGAAGTCCCCCCCCCCCCTCCTCCTCCTCTTCCTCACGCCATCCTTAACATGTATGTGCTAAGGACGCCATGACCCGCTTAAGGTGGTGTTATATGATGGATGACTGACTGACTGACTCTCTCTCTCACCTCTGCCGATTCTGTCCCTCTCCCACCACCAGGATCCACTCTCCCTCTCTCTCACCACTCTCCCTCACCCACTCTCCCTCTCTCTCACCACTCTCCCTCACCCACTCTCCCTCTCTCTCACCACTCTCCCTCACCCACTCTCTCTCTCTCTCCCTGTCGACCCAGGCAGGTTGGACCCATGAATAGAATGAGAAGGAGCGCCCCAGGTTACGTCTGGCGGTACAGTAAGTCCTGCTAACTGACCCTTCCTGCACCACCACCTACCCCCACCCAGATCCTGACCTGCAGTCTCTTTCCAACTGCCGGGGACGCCCACATACACCACCTTCACCCAGGTTCTCTTGTTTCCTTCCTCCTGCCGGGGACTCCTACAACCTCCTCCTCCACCCAGTTCCTACAGCCTCCTTCCTTCTGCCACCTACAAGCCCCTGGTAACACCCCTAAGCACAGCTACTGAGTCTTCGTGTCGTTTATGGGAGTCGGACAGTAAATAATAATAGTAATACACAGAACAAACATGAGCTGCGTCAGAGTGGACGTCGGTACCGCCTCTCGCTGGGCTGTTATAGTAACTGCCTGCCCCTGGTCAGCGGGTCAGGTTGCGTTAGCTTAATGTCGACATGGTGTTAGACGGGTTTGGTTGGCTCAAGTTAGTTCCGACGAGTATGGCGTGGCGTGGCGTGGCGTGGCGTGGCGTGGGACGGATAATGTTGGGGTTAGTTGTGAAGGGGTGTGTTATGGGACAAGTTATAGGCTAGTTAGGGGTAAGTTAGGATATTTCTTAGATAAGTTAGGGTCAGCAAAGTGAGATTATGAAGGTGTAGAGAACGAGGAAGGGAAGGAAGGAATGTGAGAGGTACCGTGGTGATAGTGGGCGTGGGTGGGCGCGGGGGTCAGTGTGCTGCTGGTGCTGTTGGCGTGGGAGAACCTGCCAGCCTACATCTTAGTTTCAAACAATCGCAAGTTATTTCCTCCTCCAGACTGGATGAACGAGAAAGTATCTGACTCACTCTTTAAGTTTCAACACCCAAGATGGATTCTCGAAGGTTAGTACGTCAACATCTTCCAACCCAGGGAGAGACCAAAGACAACATCTAACTGTCTCACTGAGTCACGATACATACAAGGGCATCTCTCAAAGGTCTCGTGAGCTAAATCTTTTCTCCTAACTGAGGCTGAGAGAAAGAAATTAGTTAACGGTATAGATTCTCAAATGCAAAAGAGGGATTAATCTCTTGTCGCCATGTTTGTCTCGTAACCTAACCTAACCTAAAATACCCTAACCTAACCTAACCTAACCTAACCTAACCTAACCTAACCTACCCTACCCTAACCTATCCACGACGGTAATATCTAACTTTTGAGAATCTGTCCCCAAGTTGATTAGGTTAGGTCAGGTTAGATTGGTGCCACCCAGAGCCGCCGCCGCCCACGCCCCAACCTTACAACACAGCCGGGCCGCCCACACCTATCACTCTCTCCCTCATTAAATTATAGGCTACACTCTTTGTTTGGGTCTCTGCTAATACACCCAGAGGCCAGGGCACAGGACAACACCCAACCTGAAATTACTACCTAGTGTAACCTGACCTTAGTTAATCATCTTCACCTGACCTGACCTAACCATATCTAATCTAGTTTAACCTAACCTACCCATGAGTCTAACCTATTGTCAAACGCAACGAAAACCTAACCTAACCTAACCTATCCACAGTTAATCTGGAGGTGGGATTTTGTCTGATGGCTTAATAAATGACCTTCTGACGTACGTGTGTGTGTGTGTGTGTTAAAGTCAATAAGGAACCTTTTCAGTATCCGACCCGGCGCTTTTTATCTTATCTGAGGATGACAAGTGAATGCATCTAACTTGAGTCGAGTCTTAGTGTGAGTTTGAAGCCATTTTGACCTCTAAAACTGAGTACTTGCTTCAGGGAGCCTTCAGACACGTGGTACCTAATCTGGGGAAAAAAATCCTCCCACACACAGGGAAAACCTCCATCAGTGGGGTAAGGAAGAGTGGTTTATAGAACACGCCGTCAAGGATCAAGGTAAGATGGACCCCCCCTGTGTGGCCAGAGGAAGAAACTATGTTATGGAGATCGTAATTAACCCCAATACTCGGCCTGGGTTATGGAGGTATGGTCACACAACAGAAAACGAGGGAGTGGTTTATCTCAGTGAGGGAGAGAGACTCGTGAGGGAGACTCGTGAGGGAGAGAAACTCGTGAGGGAGAGAGACTCGTGAGGTGGACATTCCTACCTCAAGCCATTTTTATTTTCCCTCGTAAGAAAAGATGTCAGAATGTAACTAACTGGTTAATTTAGGTTAAGTTAGGTTAGGTTAGGTTAAATAAGGTCTTTCCAGTGAATACAGATGCAAGTTACGTATCATCCAAATACCTGCAATTCAACTCACTCGAGCAGTTCAGTACACGGGAGTCATTAGTCAAATAAACCACATAATTACACCGAGTTATTTACTAATTAGTTACGTTCTATTAACCAGTGATGGGAGGCTTAAATAGAACGACTGTATATCCATATCAAGCTGCCCATTACCTACAGTGACCACAGGTAATTGGAGGTATTGTACTACAGGTGTGGTTAATGCTGCCACTCGACACACACGGAGAGACGGACCACGTGAAGAGTAGGCACCCCAATTTATTTCACCGGATGATTAAACACCTTGACGCCTTACCTGAGATTGGGTTGGGTTGGGTTGGGTTGGGTTGGGTTGGGTTGGGTTGGGTTGGGTTGGGCTGAGCTGAGCTGAGCTGGGCTGGGCTGGGCTGGGCTGGGTTGGGTTGGGTTGGGTTGGGTTGGGTTGGGTTGGATTGGATAGGATTGGGTTGGGTTGGGTTAGGATTACAAGTCTCAGATGGTGCAAATAATTCAGACGACAGTTGTACCGACGGACGACAGAGAAACAAGAAACGCAACAAATCATCATAACACGACCGTAAGCGAGCGTCGTGGAAACAGTGTGTGTGTGTGTGTGATCCAGTACATCGTAAACCTCAAAGACTCACTGTTGTAATGCGACTCCCACCACAAGCGAACCAAACTACCTATATATACTGGTAAAACATCAACAAATCCGTAGTAATCATCCAGCGCTTACAAGAACGTCAACAAACTCCCAACTCACGATGACGAATCCATCCAGCGGACAATAACAAAGTTTCTAAAGCGAAAAAAAATATATATAGACAAGTGTTGGTGAAATACTCGGCAAATACATCGTGTCGACTTTCCCTGACGCTCCCGGGCTGTGTATTATCTGTGCTACGTTATAAATTATCTTTCGGAAACTTCTTGGCACAAAGGATTTCGCAATAGGTCCAGTTGTCGTTGCTGCCACCCGAGTATTGACGACCCATGACAAGAAGGTGATGCAGGTCCTTGTGTATACTGCTATGGGCGCCGTGTTGCAATGGTTCTGCCCTCGGGGTCTCTCTATATGATTGTTGGTGTATTGAGGCGCTGGACCCTGAAGATACACACACACACACACACACACACACACACACACACACACACACACACACACACACTGGTCTAACATAAATCTTAGGACCCCGGGATCTTTCATAAAGGCCCTGTAACTGATTACCCCTAACATGACACAGAGTGGCCAGAAACATCCTAGAGGAATCCCGCAGGACATCTTCGAGCCTAAACCCGGATTATAAAGACCCACGACCAGACAGAAACCACCATAAGGGAAGGGCGGGTGAAGGGAGGCTATGGTCGGGTGAGTCAGCTACGACGACCTGAACTTTACTATTCAGGAGCCACGCCCGAGACGCCCACAGCTGGCGACGCCCTCAACCTGAAGGTCAGCGGCCCTTCTGAGGTCCCCCCCCTCCCCCCTCCCTCTACCATTACCGAACCACCTGCCTGTATTGTCGCAGGAGGTGGTGACATAGGGAGCCATCTGGTGATTAGGGTCTATAAGGCAGGAGGCGGCCATCTGGATGTAAAGTGGGCGTAGGAACATGGGCGTCTTGAGGTGAGGAGAAGATGGAAGGGGTGAGAAGGAAGAAGAAGAAGGAAGAGGAGAAGAAGGAAGAGTGTGTGAGCCATCTGACACTCACCAACACCACCTGTCTACAACAAACAGACAGATTAAGGAGCCATCTGGTGTGTGAGGAGAGAGCCACCTGGAAGTACTAGAGGAGGCAACTGGACAGACAGACACACAGACAGACAGACAGAGACACTGGTGATAGAAGGGGTGTCTGGTGGCGGTGGTGACAGAGAAGGAGTGGCAGCCATATGGAGGGGGAAGACGGAGGAGATAAGGACGACTGTAAAGGGAGACATGGAGGTCGAGGGCGAGAGGTAGGGAGGTCGAGGGCGAGAGGTAGGAGGTCGAGGGCGAGGGATGGGAGGTCGAGGGCGAGGGGTGGGAGGTCGAGGGCGAGAGGTAGGGAGGTCGAGGGCGAGACGTGGGAGGTCGAGGGCGAGGGGTGGGAGGTCGAGGGCGAGAGGTAGGGAGGTCGAGGGCGAGACATGGAGGTCGAGGGCGAGAGGTAGGGAGGTCGAGGGCGAGAGGTAGGGAGGTCGAGGGCGAGACGTGGGAGGTCGAGGGCGAGGGGTGGGAGGTCGAGGGCGAGGGAGGCCACAGAGGACTACAGGACGTGTGAAATCGGAAGCATAAACAGGAGAGAGAGAGAGAGAGAGAGAGAGAGAGAGAGAGAGTCGTAAGCCACAACCTCCAGCAGTAGACAGAGACACGAGACCACATCTGCCATTTTCTCCACATGAGCGAGAGAGGGAGAAAGGAAAAGGCGCGGTGCAGATGGGAGGGCGCGCAGGAACGTGAGAGGGCGTGGAGAGGTGAAGGGGGCGTGGCGGTGAGGAGAAGAGATGGGGGGGGGAGGAAAGGGAGGAGGCGCTAAGGAGAGTGAGAGTAAGGAAGGATGTAATGGAAAGTTGTTTTGAGGATACGTACTGGTGTGGAATGGTACGGAGGGGCGTGAGTTGGCGTGGATGGGCGTGGTCAGATCGCCACAAGGGCACTAGGCGAGGAGGGTATATGTAAGGAGATCGGTGACTCACACACAAACTCAAGATCCAGTTTTGTCCCTCGTGTGTGTGTGTGTGTGTGTGTGTGTGTGTGTGTCTGCGCGTGTGTCATCCATCTGTGTTATGTAGAGCAAGTGTCGCAACTCTTCATTAACTGAATGTCAATACCGAGTGGACGGGGCGTGACGTCACGGTCGATATACACTCCTCATGGTGTTTACGTCACTTGGTCACCAGTTGCATCACGCGAGTCAGAGAGTGAGGTTGCAGGTGCCTCTCTCTGCTCCACAGGTGACAGAGAGGCAAAAGTGAGTAACAAAGGATAAACAAGGTCAAAAGAGGTCACAGGAAGTCAGCAAAGGTCATTTAAGGTCATAGGAAGTCAGTTAAGGTCATCTAAGGTCACACGAAACCCCGGGAAAGTGAGTTGAGGTGGTGGGAGGGCGGAGGTCACACCACCAGTCAGTCTCCTCCTCCACAATGATGAGCCCAAACCACAGAATTATTACCCCCCCCCCCCCATTACCGCGGCTCCCTGGCCTGTAACCTGCCCCCACGCTCCCTACCCACGCCTCCTACCCGCACACCCACGCCCGGGATGACCCTCACCCACCCACGCCACGACCACCATGCCCCCCCCCCCCCGGTTACGTGGTCTGGGTGGAGAGTAACGGGGTGTGTGTGGTTAGGTTAGGTTCTCGTTTACCACACACACACACCCAAGCACGCCCATGCCCCCTTCAAAAGTCCACCCCCCCACACACACGCCTCTTTAACTCCTCTACCTCACATAACCCACGCCTTCATCTACCCCACACCCGGAATGACCCCCCCCCCCTCCCACCCACCTACCAAGTCTGGGTTGCGGATAACGGCTCGCTGTTGAAGAAGGTAGTGGTGGTGGTGGTGGTAGAGACCTGTTTGGCATGGCCGTAGTACTGAGACAGGAGATGATAAAACCAGCTTGGCATTTCCAGACCCTCTGGCTGTATGGTTAGGTTAGGTTTAAGTTAGGTTAGGTTAGGTTAGGGAATTCTAGCAACAACCGGAGGAAGGGTGATGAGGGCGGGTGGAAGGGTGATAAGGGCGGCAGGGTGTATAGGGTGAAGGAAGTCATCAACCTCCACCACCACAACGATGAAACTAAGAGTACCGCTGTGCCTCCCAGCTACTGTCGGGGGGGGGGGGGGAGAGTCTAGGTACTGTCGGAGGGGTGTCCAGGTACTGCCGGGGGGGGGGGGGGAGATTCCAGGGCCTGTTGATGGTGGAGTGAGGACCATCCACACCCCTGATGATATAAGGGGCAAGAAAGCCTCACCATCCTGACTACAGAGGCTCCACTATCGCCACTACATCACTGAGGCTCCACTACCACCTCCAACACCACCACCACCAACACCTCCAACACCACCACCACCTCCAACACCACCAGAAACAACGCTGGAAATCCCTGGAATCCCAAAAGCAGTGTTGCCATTCCTTCGCCTGACCTTTCTCGTTTGGTATAATTATGTAACGGATCTTTCCCTTTCACACGCTGAGACTTGGCAACGCTGCATCTAGTACATGATAGTCATTTGTTTTTTAATTAGGGAGGAGGAGCAGAGTGGTGATTAATGAGGGACCGTGATCACGTCAACAACCTGACTTAACCTAACCTAATCTGGTCTTGATCGAACTTCCACTATCATTATTTAATCTTAACCTAACCTAACCTAACCTAACCTAACCTAACCTAACCTAACGGGGTTCCAGGGATTAAAAAACAAAGACGGTGGGTTCTGTCCAGTAGGGTTTTGTCCGTTTTTTTTTTTTTTGTCCGGGTGATTACCTCCGGGCGGGTGGGGTGTAGGGCGGGTGGGGTGTAGGGCGGGTGGGGTGTAGGGCGGGTGGGGTGTAGGGCGGGTGGGGTGTAGGGCGGGTGGGGTGTAGGGCGGGTGGGGTGTAGGGCGGGTGGGGTGTAGGGCGGGTGGGGTGTAGGGCGGGTGGGGTGTAGGGCGGGTGGGGTGTAGGGCGGGTGGGGTGTAGGGCGGGTGGGCTGTAGGGTGGACAGGGTGGGCTGTAGGGTGGGCGAGTGGGCTGTAGAGAAGGCAGGGTGTAGGGCGGGCGGGCGGGCGTGCCGGGGGCGGTGGTGCCTCATCACAGGTATGGCTCCCAGCCTTCCTCTGAGCTGGGAGAGGTGAGTGTACCCTCTCCCACTCTCCCGCCGCCCTCCACTTGCCCTCTCTCACTCCAGACGGCCCTCTCCCTCTCACCTAGTCTCGCTCTCACTGTCCCAATCTTCCTCTCACCGCCTTTCTCATCTTCCCCTTCCTTCTCACCTTCAACTAAACTCGTGTCTCTACCAAACCTGTACGTTCCGGTTTTTTCTTTCTCCCTCCTCCTCCTCCTCCTCCCTCTTCACTTCCCTCCCCCTCTTCCTCCTCGTCTAATCCTTTCATCATTCCCTTTGCATCAGCTTTCCCTTTACGTCAACAATTTTTTCCCCGTTACTCTCTCTCTCTCTCTCTCTGCTCTTCCCTTTCACTCGTAATTCCTTTCCCATCCCTGTCATTATCTCATCATTGTAAACTTTCTTCTCGTGTTCATCGACTCTAACCGCACCCTCAATAACATAACCAATTTCCTTCCCTGATTCCTGGTTCCCACTGGTTCCTGGTTCACCATGGTTCACCACTGGTTCCTGGTTCACCATTGGTTCCTAGTTCTCAAGATTAGCTTCTGTTTCTTTATTCTCCTAACTAGGGGTGGGGGGAGGGGGAGAGGTAAAAGAATGCCATCTATTAGAGTCTCTGGGAAGTTATGAGGCCATTTAACCCAACATGTATCGTAAATGGGAATAGAATAAAATGAAAGAGAGAAGAAATAAAATGAACGATATCACCATTTAAAAGAGACTGTATTACCGTTTAATATATTTTGTCAAAGGATTTTATGTGGTAAAATATTTCATCCAACTTGTATTCAGTGGACTCATCTAGGGAACATCATTGAAATGTTTGATGTGATGCAAGACAGTCATCGTGTGTGTGTGGATACTCGGGAAATTAACCGGTTTAGTATTTTCTTCTCTCTTACCTTACATTCCAACCATCAGGAAATCTCACATATCATCCATGGCCTTTGACAATGACAACTCCAGCATTGCAAATTTCATCGAAAGCGAGTGGTAAATTGTTGGTTGCATGCACGATCAATAACACAAACACCGCTGCTATAATGACGTAATGAGTTGTCAGAAGCGTAATTGTAATCAGATCATTCCCAGACGTAACTACACTACTGACGAGGATTTAATATGCCTGTGGGGGCGTCTTTGTGTGTGGGAACGCCTCTAGTGAAAGTAGCAGTTTGCCCAGCCTGCAGTCTGAGCTCAAAGATCCTGTCTGTGCCTTGACTCGCCTGCTGCATGATATTCACCAAGTTCTCTCTATCCTGTCTTGTAAATGTCTTGTTTTAAGCTCCGAAATCAGCAGAAATCGTGGGAAAAACACCGATTCCTTTGTCTTCATCAAATACGGCGGGAAAACGGGTATCAACAAAACCCAGCTGGTCTGTCATGGCGCCGCCGAGGAGACCAACAAGAACAGATGTTTTTATGTACTTCACGAGCCCTAACCTGCCTCTCCTCCCTCTAGCCCGAACACTATGAGCTAACGGCCTCTTGTCTATCTCACCTCTCAACAACACCCAGGAAGTCGCAACGCTCGGCGAAATAATACAATTTGCCCTAAAGGATCCCAGACGTTTAGGTCATCAGAAACAGACGCTCAGAGAAACATTCCTTCAAAACATTCTCAAGTTGTTAAACGTGGAGCTTCTGCGACTACCTCATAGGAAGCGGTGAAGAGGGGGCATAATAGCTCTGTGAAGCGGGTTTATGATGTGGTAAAGTGGGAGGAGGGAGGGGGGATGAGAGGGAACAGAGAGGGCACACACAGGCTGGTAGGGCATCAGCCGCCATAACGGTGCGACTAATACTCCCACAACACCTTTAGTTAGCTTCACACACACACACACACACACACACACCAAACAACTTCCTCATACTGGTTCTGCTGACGTCATCTCACTCCTACACTGTTACTTACTTACTGTAACACAACTTTACCACTGTTTATAGATCTGCGGTCGATGTAAAGCGAAAACTAAACCAATGTAAACTTGTAAGACGATTTCGACATCAATATCCATGTTTCTTAATAACACAGACAGGCCTAGCAGTCAATCCTATTATAAATTGACTTAAACTAATACATAAAAGCGTAAATATCTCCCAATGTTAATACTTTAATACGTAGGATATAGTTCACTCTTAAGCCGTTGTGTTGACTGTAATACAATATACAACTTACAGTAGAAATGTTTAAGACACGAATGTTTACAAGATCAATATAACTCAACAGATCTTCATTTTCGTCAAGTAATTTAAAAAAAATATATTGTTTGGGAATTATAAATAAATATACAAGTACTTCATAGCGTAGCCGAGGTTCCCATATGTCAGGAGTAACAAACTCTTTCGCGCCAAATGTAGGGAGGAACAAGTGATGTAGTTATGGCGCGCATCTGACACTCTTTCGGGTTACCCACCAGGAAGTTTAAGGTGGCGCGGGTATTTGGTGCTGCCTTAATGGAGGAAAATTGCGCCATATATTTAATTTCTACGGTTTAGGCTAATAAGCTCATTAGGTAAAAACAATGAGACTGGCTTTCCATTCCTACGGTTTTAGCTAATTAGATCATGTGAATAAATATGTTCAGAATTGTAGTTGGTTTGATATTTCATTTCAGTGGTTTTGGTAGGTGTAAATAACCCACAATATCATGTTTTTTTTTTCATTTAATTCTGACTCGGCGACAAATATCTCAAAAACTGCCAACTCTTACCTCAGTTGACAACATAAACAGCCAACATACGAGTACTCTTTCCTAACCTAACCTAACACAACAAACTACTACTACTACCACTACTACTACTACAGGTTTGGGGTCGTCATTACAATACGTCCCAAAGTCATCACATAGTTCTGGTGAATAATTAAGGTAATGACTGAGTTTCCCATCCCGAGGCAGTGAAGAGTTTCTCATACACGCACCGAAAGAAGAGTCGCTGCCGCTATCACAGCCATTCAGTTCAGTAATGTTAGTCTGAGATTGTGGCGGTGAAATGTCGTCAACAAACGGTTCACTCTTATTTTCCAGTACAGTATTATCGGATAATATGGCGCGAAAAATGTCAACAAATCGCCGGAACTGAAACTTGGCGCGAAAAATACGTCAACAAACCACTGAAACTCTGATTTATTTATTTAATTATTTTTTTTGTGATCTACGAATGCTAAAAATTAATTGGCATAAATTCTAACGTTCATATCTCACGTATCTCAAGAACTCTTAAAATATGTGAGAACCCATGAAACTCGCACACGTAAGGGAAAAAAAGACGGCGGCAAAACATTACCGTGACTATATCAAAGACTTGAGGAATAAAAAAAAAAAAATCACTTTACACAGCTAATTTAAAACTCTTACTTGAGAATATAAACAATGGCAAAACCTTCACACTTTCTCTTAAATAACCCAAAATACCTCAATACATAACATCATTGAATCACACACACAGTTAATGTCCAGCTGTTACCTGTTAATTCATACATTTATTTACATAATCTCTACCTGGGGCGTCGTAATGAACCACCACCAAGACGCTCCCACTCGTTATGCCTGAATGTTAGTCACGCAACACCGAGTGACTGACGTACATACACCCCCCCCCCCCCACCCTCCCCCCACCTCTACCCTCACGCTACTGAAAACTCTCACTGGGGAAAGTTGCTTGGTTTATTTACAACCTGCAGTGTGTGTGTTGGTGTCCCTACTGCTAAGAGATTATAATGAGGTTTTGGTTATCGTTTTGATGTATGATAACCTTATATAGTTGTTCGTTATATCGTTTAGTTAAGGCGTGGATCGTAGCGTCACTTGGCTATCGTTCGTCTGATACTCTGAAGAATAATCTACTGTGGTTCTTACTATCGTTGGCGCTATTGTTAGTGCTATCGTTCTCACTGTCGTTCTTACTATCGTTGGAGCTATCATCCACGCACCAAACACCTTCAGGTCTGGTAAAATTCGAGTCTTGGGCAGAATTCCTATAGCGGCGGTAGCTATCTCGAGGGAACAAGGCTTAATTAGAAGCGAGGCAGACAATTACAGGTGATTGAGTTTGCATAGAAATCACCAGCAGAAGAACTTGTTCCTACCCTGTGACTGCATGGTGGAGGGAAGGTTGGGTGGGAGGAAAGGGAGGGAGGGAGTGACAGTGGTGATAATGGTAGTAGTATAGTGACGATGGTGACTGTAGTGGCGGTGGTGGTGGTGGTAACGATGGTGATTGTGGTGGTGATGATGGTGATGGTGGTGATGCTAGTGGTGTAGTGAAGAGGGAGGCAGCAGTTGACTCAGCCAATAACAATGACCATGCAAGTAGGCTCAATATAGTCATGGTGATGTGAGGTTACCTGAGATCATTACCACCACCTCACCTGCTAACACCTGTCTGTCGTCAACCTTCACAACACCTGCTGAACCTCTCATCTACGGCGCCCCCGCTCAACCCCTCTCCACCTGGCGCCCACCACCCCTCTCCATCCATCACCCGGCGCCCACCACCCCTCCATCCATCAACCCGGCGCCCACCACCTCTCTCCACCCATCAACCCGACGCCCATCACCCCTCTCCATCCATCACCCGGCGCCCACCACCCATCAACCCGGCGCCCACCACCCATCACCCGGCGCCCACCACCCCTCTCCACCCACCAACCAGACGCCCATCACCCCTCTCCACCCACCAACCAGACGCCCATCACCCCTCTCCACCAATCAACCCGGCGCCCACCACCCATCACCCGACGCCCACCACCCCTCTCCACCCACCAACCAGACGCCCACCACCTTCTCAATCCTTTGTGTGTATGTGACGGTGCAGTGGGCGGGTCAAGGGTAGTGTGGCGGTCAAGCCCACACCAGTCTGTCCACCTCTAGCTGACCCAACAACTATGGGCACGTCTCTCTCTCTCTCTCTCTCTCTCTCTCTCTCTCTCTCTCTCTCTCTCTCTCTCTCTCCCCAGCTGATAGAGAGAGTAGAAGAGGGAATTGAGGAGACGGAAGGAAGGAAGGAAGGAAGGAAGGAAGGAAGGAAGGAAGGAAGGATAGAGAGAGAGAGAGAGAAGGAAGAGAGGTTGTTGTCAGGCAGAGTACCTGTATACCACCTTCCTCAGTCTCACCTCCCACACTCCTCTTCCTCCTCCTCTTCCTCCTCCCACACTCCTCGTTCTCCTCCTCTTCCTCCTCCCTAGTACCTCGTTCTCCTCCTCTTCCTCCTCTCTAGTACCTCGTTCTCCTCCTCTTCCTCCTCTCTAGTACCTCGTTCTCCTCCTCTTCCTCCTCTCTAGTACCTCGTTCTCCTCCTCTTCCTCCTCTCTAGTACCTCGTCCTCCTCCTCTTCCTCCTCCCTAGTACCTCGTTCTCCTCCTCTTCCTCCTCTCTAGTACCTCGTCCTCCTCCTCTTATGCCCGGTGAGTCAGTCTAACTAGATACAGGTTCAGGAATGTCTTTGGCCGGTGTCATCCAGGAGTCTAATCTACAGACGGGGAACCTAACCTAACCTTAACCCAACTGAACCTAACCTAACCTTAACCCAACTGAACCTAACCTAACCTAAGCTAACCTTAACCCAACTGAACCTAAGCTAACCTTAACCCAACTGAACCTAACCTTTACTTTAACCCAACTGAACCTAACCTAACATTAACCCAACTGAACCTAACCTAACATTAACCCAACTGAACCTAACCAAACCTAACTTAACCTAACCTAACCTAACCTGGGTCCAGTACCGAGTCCGGGTTCTGGTGACTTTTTGTTTGGTCGATGTAAAGACTGGTGGTGGTGGTAGAGGTGGTGGTAGAGGTGGTGGTGGTGGGTGAAGAACAGTTTAGCGTGTGGAAGTTTTTATACAGTTATATTGTAAAAAGTGTGTGTGTGTGTGGGGGGGGGGGGGGGTGACACGTGGCAGTGGTGGTCGTGGGTGTGACGATGACGGCACCACTACCAAACCTACCACAATCACCAAAACTACCACTACCACCACCACCACCACCACGGTACGCCAAGCTGCCCCCAAAGTCCTCTGGGTTCGTAGTCTTAAAAGGTCTTTGTGTTAAATGTGTCTCCCGTAAGTGGCCGGGGACAAGTGAACGCAGGTACTTGATTATCTAATTCTTAAAGGTTCTGCGTTTTGTTCCGTCTATGGTCGAAGATGACAGAACGCGTGTAGGTCCTGGATTCGCGTTCTCTCTAATTGGACAGGAGGAAAGAACGGGCCTTGATACACCTCCCTATTGGCTCACCATTACCGCGTTGAGGTGAAACACGAGGGAGATAAATGTTCGAGGGTCTTATTAAACCTTCACTCGTGTTTTCTGAAGGACGATAATCTTCGTATTGGAACGTGAAGAAGTAAACAGCGGATGGGAATAAATATGAGGTTCTGCATGAGTGTGTCAACTGAATAGCACTGTAAGGGCCTTTTATTTACCTGAGTCAACAAGCAGTGATGGAGAACACCCCCAACAGGTGTTCCCTGAAGGAGCTTCCTCGTTTTCCGTGTGAGCGCTCAGAGTAACCATACAAAAGTTCGCTTCCCGTGTTGTTCTAGCGGACCGCTCCTCCGATAAGGTCTTTAGAGACGAGGAACTCTCCGGTGTGGGAACTCGTAGAAGAACCGTAGGCGTTACTGAATCGGTCCAGTGCAACGAGTAAACTACAGAAACGTTGAACTTTCCGTGTTGTTCTAGCGGACGCCTCCCCTCCCCCGGCAGGTGCTTGGGGGGCGAGGAACAGTTTCATGTGTGATGTTTATACAAGAAATGGGTGTAGTTAACAGGGGTAACTACATTAAAGTTCACTCCCCGTGTTGTTCTGGCGGACCCCCCTCCAACGAGCTATTGTGGCAAGTTTGTTGGTGATCAATGGGCGTTGGTGAACCTCTTCCTCCTCCTTCTTCCCCTCCTCCTCCTTCTTCCCCTCCTCCTCCTTCTTCCCCTCCTCCTCCTTCTTCCCCTCCTCCTCCTCTCCCTCCTCCTCCTTCTTCCCCTCCTCCTCCTCTCCCTCCTCTTCCTCACTCATGGGAATAAAAGTTTACGGGGATCAGACACGCCTCTTAATGACTGTGTTTACTTCCGCCTCGTGTTCGTCACTCGCCCATTGTAACTAACCTTTTATAGTAGTGAACCTGACCTTGACTCTCCCTGCTCTCGCCTTCCCTCCACTCACTCTCTCCCTCAACTCACCTCTCCCCCAAGTCACATCTCCCTCAACTCACTCTCTCCCTCCACTCACTCTCTCCCTCCACTCACTCTCTCCCTCAACTCACTCTCTCCCTCAACTCACTCTCTCCCTCAACTCACTCTCTCCCTCAACTCACCTCTCCCTCAACTCACCTCTCCCTCAACTCACCTCTCCCTCAGCTGACCCCTTGTGACCCTGACTCCCTATGTGACACTCAACTCTCCCTGAAATGACCCCACATGACCTCTGTTCTCAAGGGTGACCAACGATTAAATTAACTGACGGCTAAATAAAACAATTAGCTGAGGATAATAATTCATCCTAGTAACACAGAGGTGAGACAGATTAACACACAGGTGAGACACAGATTAACACACAGGTGAGACAGATTAACACACAGGTGAGACAGATTAACATAAAGGTTCCTATGTTAATTTTCATCGCTGCATGGCTCGGGATGACGAAAGACATCTACATAGGATACAGTCTCAGCGTAATGTTGGGGTGTGTGTGTGTGTGTGTGTGTGTGTGTGTGAGAAAGAAAGAGAGAGAGTCACAGTTCATGTCAAGATCAAGGACCTGTGTCACTGTTATTCGTCACAACCCGCCCATACCACCCACGCCCACACCACCAACGCCCACACACACACGCCAACACACACACACGCACACACACACACACACATTACGCTGAGCCTTTAATAACATAAAACTACCAAGAAAACGTCAAAATTGCAGGAAGACTCTAACCTAACCTAACCAAACCTAACCTAACACCAAGACTCAGAGAACAAGCGGATGGGGACTTGGATTCTGTCTTCAAATACGAACAAAAATAATCTTCCCTTTTTCTGTGGGACGTCACGACCCCGCCGCCGCCGCCACGTGAAGATTGACACTCCACAAAAACCTGACTCTTGCTGCTGCTTCGTGTTCAACTGTCATGGCGGATTCACATGTGGATTTAGATCCGGTTGTCTCAGGCCCCTCGACCCTTCAATTATGGATGTTTTCGGGCGTTCATTACTAGAATCCGGATATAACAAGGCATTCCCGTCGAGAATCCAGATATTACAAGACGTTCATCACCAGAATCCGGATGTACCAGGGCGTTCGGGTTAAGAATTCGGATGTTTCAGGTCGTTCGCCCCTTGAAGTAGGGATGTTTCAAGGCGTTCGTGTCAAAAAATCCGGATGTTTCAAGGCGTTCATCACCAGAATCCGGATATTTCAAGACGTTCGAGTCAAGGTTCAGCAAAACTCAGTCGGATCTCTGCTTAAAGTAACTAAATATTATTGTTTCCGTCGGAGAGTTATAATGGGTGAGGAAAGAACACGTAATAACTGACTCATTTAAACTACGGCATGACGAAGGCTTCTGAGAGAGAGAGAGAGAGAGAGAGAGAGAGAGAGAGAGAGAGAGAGATATCAACGCCCTGGAGATGGGTTGTGTCGCCTGAGGGTGGTATAAGAGGTATAGCCTCGAGGGGCACTAGTGTGGTCTAGGTCCCGAAACCCCTGTTGCCCTCTCTCATCTCTCACGTCTCCCTCTCATCTCTCACCTCTCACTTCTCCCTCTCATCTCTCACTTCTCCCTCTCATCTCTCCTCTCCCTCTCATCTCTCACCTCTCACTTCTTCCTCTCATCTCTCACTTCTCCCTCTCATCTCTCTCTCTCCCCTCCTGCTATTTCTTCATCTCTCCACTTTCATCATTTCCTCCTCCTCTTCCTTCACCCTTCCTCCCCCTCTTCCTTCACCCTCTCCTCCTCTTTCTTCCCCCCTCCCCCTCTTCCTTCCCCCTCCCCCTTCACCCCCCCCCCTCTCCTCGGTCAAGACACATCACAAACGTCACAGGATGTCCACCTTGTCGTGTCTCCCGAACTCAAATATTCACCAGAGTCTTACATATTCAGCAGCTGCCCCCCCCCCCCTTGCCCCTCACTACCCCTCCCTCTTGCCCCTCACTACCTCCCCCTCTTGCCCCTCACTACCCCTCCCTCTTGCCCCTCACTACCTCCCCCTCTTGCCCCTCACTACCCCTCCCTCTTGCCCCTCACTACCTCCCCCTCTTGCCCCTCACTACCTCCCCCTCTTGCCCCTCACTACCTCCCCCTCTTGCCCCTCACTACCTCCCCCCCCTCACTACCTCTCGCCCTTGCCCCTCCCTACGTCCCCCCTGCCCCTCAGTACCTCCCCATCGTCCTCAAAGGGTTAAACCATCGTCCTCAAAGGGTTAAACCATCATCCTCAAAGAGTTAAACCATCGTCCTCAAAGGGTTAAACGATCGTCCTCAAAGGGTTAAACCGTTTCATAAATCACCTAACCTAACCTAACCTAACCTAACCTAACCCATCTCACATCACCAGTCAGCAGTAATATCACCAGGTTATAGTAAATATTTGATATTTTAATTTTAACTCGTAGACTACAGGTACGACCAACATTCTTCTCTCCCGGGTCGTGACTACAGGTACGACCAACATTCTTCTCTCCCGGGTCATGACTACAGATACGACCAACATTCTTCTCTCCCGGGTCGTGACTACAGGTACGACCAACATTCTTCTCTCCCGGGTCATGACTACAGATACGACCAACATTTTTCTCTCCCGGGTCGTGACTACAGGTACGACCAACATTCTTCTCTCCCGGGTCATGACTACAGATACGACCAACATTTTTCTCTCCCGGGTCGTGACTACAGATACGACCAACATTCTTCTCTCCCGGGTCGTGACTACAGGTACGACCAACATTCTTCTCTCCCGAGTCGTGGTCAGGACAGGTATAAGGGGGAAGGGGGCAGGGGGGGTGGGGGTGTGGCTCACTCATTTGCATATCAGAGAAGGGAAAGTCTTAACGCCACGTATCGGTTCCTCAGTGCAGTGTGTGTGTGTAGGTGGTGATGCTATTGTGTGTCTTCATGACCCTATGTGTGTCTCCGTGCCTCTCAGTACCTCTCCCCTGCCTCTCAGTACCTCTCCCTGCCTCTCAGTACCTCTCCCTGCCTCTCAGTACCTCTCCCTGCCTCAGTACCTCTCACTGCCTCTCAGTACCTCTCTCTGCCTCTCAGTACCTCCCCTGCCTCTCAGTACCTCTCCCTGCCTCTCAGTACCTCCCCCTGCCTCTCAGTACCTCTCCCTGCCTCTCAGTACCTCCCCCTGCCTCTCAGTACCTCGCCCTGCCTCTCAGTACCTCTCCCTGCCTCAGTACCTCTCACTGCCTCTCAGTACCTCTCCCCTGCCTCTCAGTACCTCTCCCTGCCTCTCAGTACCTCCCCCTGCCTCTCAGTACCTCTCCCTGCCTCTCAGTACCTCTCCCTAACTCTCAGTACCTCTCCCTGCCTCTCAGTACCTCTCCCTGCCTCTCAGTACCTCTCCCTGCCTCAGTACCTCTCACTGCCTCTCAGTACCTCTCTCTGCCTCTCAGTACCACTCCCTGCCTCTCAGTACCTCCCCCCGCCTCTCAGTACCTCCCCCTGCCTCTCAGTACCTCTCTCTGCCTCTCAGTACCTCTCCCTGCCTCTCAGTACCTCTCCCTGCCTCTCAGTACCTCTCCCTGCCTCTCAGTACCTCTCCCTGCCTCTCAGTACCTCCCCCGTGCTTCTCAGTACCTCTCCCTGCCTCAGTACCTCTCCCTGCCTCAGTACCTCTCCCTGCCTCTCAGTACCTCTCTCTGCCTCTCAGTACCTCTCCCTGCCTCTCAGTACCTCTCTCTGCCTCTCAGTACCTCTCCCTGCCTCTCAGTACCTCTCCCTGCCTCTCAGTACCTCCCCCGTGCTTCTCAGTACCTCTCCCTGCCTCAGTACCTCTCCCTGCCTCAGTACCTCTCCCTGCCTCTCAGTACCTCTCTCTGCCTCTCAGTACCTCTCCCTGCCTCTCAGTACCTCTCTCTGCCTCTCAGTACCTCTCCCTGCCTCTCAGTACCTCTCCCTGCCTCTCAGTACCTCATAATAATAACAATAATAATAATAATAATAATAATAATCTAGTGTACAGCACCCTGGACCGAGCCACATGACGCCTTCTTATCAATAAACCAATTATTTCCCTGAATGAAGTTGTTGGCGGGGAAAATTAAGGCTATTGAGACGGTAACGTGAGAGTGAGCGCACCAGCCTATGACGCCTTCACAAAACATTACATCATTACATCAACAGCCATACAGAATACTAGTTAACCATGCATGACGTCACAAAACACCTATAGTGGAGTTCTATCAACCAATCAGCTTGAATGTTTGCTGCCATAACATCATTGTGAAATATTATGTAACAAATCAAATATACACGTGACGTCATCGGAAAACATGACATCACAGATACAGTTACCAATCAGATAACTAATACCGGGCATGACGTTATCAGATATATTACATCACAGTTGCACTAACCAATCACAAGGCCAACTAGGCATGACGTCACATTTTCACAAACGCTGACACTCTCCTCCTAACCAATCATGTTTTGCCATTCGTTTATTGTACTGACCCTTAATCCGCATTCCTCCCGCCCTTATGGTCACCCACACATGGCTGGCCACATTCATCGCTGGGCCACACAACCTCCAGGAAAGGTTATTTTAGGGGGATAGTACCACAAAAATGGGCCTAGACAAAAAAATGGTTGCTTATGCTTAGTGTCAAAGGTCAAGTGAGACTTCTCCACCAATGAAATCGCGGCGCTGGTCACCCGTAGCCAATGAGCGTGTGACTATGGTACGAGTTGGTACCCTCGACCAATGAGAGCCCAACATCTTCCATGCGCGAGTGAGGAGTCGTGGACGTTTCATCCTGACTGTGAATCGCCATTAAAACATATCGTGCGGCCACATCGGCGCCCCAAGGAGCGAGATATGTGGGCAGTTAGAGCGACAAGAGCGCCACCAAGCTGAGCGGCAGATGGTGGAACTAGTGACTGTTGGGTGGGAGGGCAGGTGCGGGCAGGTGCGGGGGTCGTGATGTACAGATAACGGTACACTGTCTTCTCTTCTGTACACCCAAACTATTTCCACAACCTGCATCACCAGATATCAGGGCACCGTACAGCGTCACACTACCCAACACGACATCATCCCAAGTAAAGGTTTTCTCTTAACTCCTAACACCGTGTTGGGTAATGGCTGGTTAAGTTAGTTCCGGTACAGAGGAATTTTGTCCTAGAACCAAGGCTGTTCTGTCAATCACCATAAAAATTCTATCGTGCTTATCCACTTACAGTAGATATGAACAAATTCTTCCATAACTGTTAAATGCAGGAAATATTTTGATAGGTAATTACAAGAAGACATTTCCTAAAACCTAACCTAACCCCAACAACCGATGTAAGGAAGTTCCTGAACATTACAACATCCCCATAAACGATCACAAGCGTCATGTTGGGTACTGACGGCGGCCGGGCACTGAATACATTGTTCATAATCGCGAAAAATCTTCCTGGAGCACCGCCGAGTCACTTCAGATTAAAGCCTCGTCACGTTGATAAATATAACATGAGTTCATCATCAGAAAGTCAAGTCCTGTACACACCTTCATCTCCATTACCTAAATGACTTTGTATTATATATCAATGTTGGTTCAGGTTTGAAATCTACATATCTTTTAAGTTAATATAAACTGATACTCGACTAAGCACGAACATTAATATCATCCTACACGTACAGTTACAAGCAGCAACAACCAGTTAATAATGTCCTCCCCCCCTACTGATAGCCGTAAATATGACTGTCACATCCCGCCACCTGACTGTCCTTCACCGACTTCAATTTATATTTTTCCCCATTTTATTCGATTCAGATAAAACTAAGCTACAATATATATATAAAAAAAATACCAGTTTAACAATATGACGATCAACTGTCACATGCAAGTTTATATGTCATAATTTCTGGATATGTTGTTGAATAAAGCCGAGAGTGGGAGAGTTATAACCCTGGAGGCGACAACAATAATTACCTTGTGTCGTACTCTGCCACAGCGGCTCTCCTGACCTAACTGATATAGTTTTCCGCGCGTTGTTACCAGGAATAATTATTTTAAGAACCTCCGGGTGGTTGATGTTACTTACTGGGCGATAAGGAAAAAATACTCTTAGCATTAGTTACATAAATTTTTTCTTCAAGTTTGTGTAGTAATTTAATTTATATTTCTTCATCTTGTAATATATTAAAGTTATTGGCTTTGATTATGTAGTTTGATATGACTTTTTTTATTTAATCGTTTCAAAATAATTAATAGCGAAATGTCTGTCCACACACGAATCCTCGCAGCAACAAATCGTCAACTTCAACAAATATCAAAGTTGATTCTATAATCTCTCTGTGGTTTATTAAGGCTATTAAAAATATAAACTGATAACAAGATGCAAATATGTACACAAACACAGAGGCAGCCCGGGGGTGGTGGTGGTGGAGGGCGGGCGGGGTGAGGTGAGGTTGGTGGTGGTGGAGGGCGGGCGGGGTGAGGTGAGGTTGGGGGTGGTGGTGGTGGAGGGCGGGCGGGGTGAGGTGAGGTTGGGGGGGTGGTGGTGGTGGAGGGCGGGCGGGGTGAGGTGAGGTTGGGGGTGGTGGTGGTGGTGGAGGGCGGGCGGGGTGAGGTGAGGTTGGCAGCCCTGACTTTACTAGTTATGGCGGGAAGAAAGGTTAAAGGCTTCACCACCGCCACCGCCCCAACACAATTTACGGAAACTCGCTCACCTGCCCTTTTACCTGTCGCCTCCTGACGTCACTTTATCACCCTACTTAACAGCCTCATGAATGACACCCGGGGGTTTCACTTTTAACTTAAGGATCTTGTCAACGCGTGTAGGACATAAGAGGAAAAAAAAAATAACCTCGTTACCCCTACAACTAAAACGGGCACCTGTCACTTCCCGGAAAAAAACAGTTAAAATTAATTACGTGTTTGTGTGACTCTTATCCTAAATAACAAGGACGAATTTCCCTATTTAAAAAAGATCTTTATCAAAACTTATAAATAAAATAAATATGGTCATTATCTCTAGCGAAATAAAAATAATAATAATAAACATGAAATAGGCACATTACCCACCATCAACAATGCCGGGACACTGTAGTCTTTTTATGACCGCGTGGGACATGTCGACAAAAATTAGGCTGTTATCCCTAATAGGCTGTTATCCCTAATAGGCTGTTACCCCTAATGAGACAGAGTAAATGGTCACTTCCGCCATGACACGGTGACACCTACCCACAAGTCATATCACGCAGTTTCACGCTGGACAAAACATTAGTGGACAAAATACCACCAGGTTAGGCTATCTGTAGGTTCGCAGTGGCTAGGCTAGATTAAGTCAAGCTAGGTGAGGCTAGATTAGGTTAGTTTAAGCTAGTTAAGATAGGATAGGCTAAACTAGGTTCAGTTAGACTAGGCTATAGGAATGAAAGTGATCAATAAACACACACACAATCTACCATTAACATGTTCCCCTTGAGCTAAGGTGCCGTTTAAGGGAGGCAGGGGTGGGCGGGTGGGTGGGTTGGTAATGGTGGTGCATGGGGTGGGCGAGTGGCTGGGGTGGGTGGGGCTGATTCACGACGCCCCCCCCCCCTCCCCACCTCCCTCCATTTCCCTTGAGTTAAGAACATAAGAACATAAGAATGGAGGAAACTGCAGCGGGCCTATTGGCCCATACTGGGCAGTCCCGTTTACACCCAACCCCTATTGCTCATATGAGCATCCAACCTATGTTTGAAGCAATTCAGCGTATTCGAGTTAATGATGATATTTGGTAACTTGTTCCATTCATCCACTACTCTGTTTCCAAACCAGTGTTTACCTATTTCACGCCTAAATCTAAATTTGTCCAATTTAAAACCATTGTTACGAGTTCGCTCCTGGTTGGATAATTTGAGTACCTTTGTAATGTCCCCTTTGTTTAGCCCTGCCTTCCATTTATACACCTCTATCAGGTCGCCCCTCGCTCTACGTCTCTCAAGGGAGTGCAAATTAAGATGCTTTAACCTGTCTCTATACTCAAGGTTCCTGATACCCGGGATTAGTCTTGTCATTCTCCTCTGGATTCTTTCCAAGGATTCTATATCCATTCTGTAATACGGTGACCAGAACTGGACTGCGTAATCCAGGTGTGGTCTCACAAGAGCAAGATACAGTTTTAGGATGACCTCGCTAGTCTTGTAACTAACACTCCTTTGTATGAACCCAAGTACTTTATTAGCCTTGTTACGAGCAAAAACACATTGTTTACTTGGCTTAAGGTTCCTACTTATCATTACTCCTAAATCTCTCTCGCAGTCGGATTTCTCTATGGCATCGTTGTTCATCTGGTATCTGGTTTCCCTGTTTACATTCCCTATACTGAGTACTTTACATTTGTCAATGTTGAATTTCATCTGCCATTTTTCAGACCATTCGAAAAATTTGTTTAGATCCTCCTGTAGTTTTGCCGAGTCCTCGTCAGATTTGATAACACGTCCTATTTTAGTATCATCAGCAAATTTACTTATGTTGCTGTCTATGCCGATATCTATGTCGTTTATGTATATAATAAACAATAATGGTCCAAGTACTGAGCCTTGGGGAACTCCACTTGTGACGTTGCTCCAATGGGACTTAGTGCCGTTAATGCTCACTCGCTGTTTCCTGTCCTGTAACCACGCCCTAATCCATTTAAGGATGTCACCTTTGATGCCATGAGCTTCTACCTTTCTAATTAGTCTTTCGTGGGGTACTCTGTCGAAGGCTTTGCTAAAGTCGAGATATACCACATCATAATTGTGCCCCTCGTCCACTGATTCGAAAACTGATGAAAAGAATGTTAATAGATTAGTTAGGCAAGAACGTCCGCTTGTGAAGGCATGCTGGGAATCATTGATCAATCGGTGCTTCTCCAGGTGATTTCGAATAGAGTTTGAAATGATTGCTTCCAGTAATTTGCCTACTATTGATGTTAGACTGATTGGGCGGTAGTTAGAGGATAGTGATCTATCCCCCTTCTTGAAGATCGGTATTACATTCGCTATCCTCCAGGATTCTGGTACTACACCTGTTTTTAAGGACATGTTAAACAACTTTGTTAAACAACCAGGTCGAGGACGCGTCTTGTCATACTTAAAAGACCACACCCCTCCCCTCCCCCCCCCCGCGCCCCCCCCCCTCCTCCTAAACAATATTCCCCACTGGACAACCCCCCCCCCCATCTGGACTAAATCCCACTGGACAAATTACCCAAAACAAACTAGAATACCATTGGATAATTAACCAATAATCCAAACCCCTCTGGACAATTCCTTAACTGTAAGATATAACCCCCCGGACAAAACCACTCTGGACAATTCCTTAACCGTAAGATATAACCCCCCGGACAAAACCCCTCTGGACAATTACCCAATAACCGAGGAGAGAAAAAAAAAATATCCCAACTAGCAAAAATCACAACAGGAAATTTACCCCAAACAAAACACATATAGCCTAGAAATTGAAGCAGATATATAATGCATGATCTTACTCAATAATATCTATTTAATATAGTAATCTGTGGCTAGTTAAGACAAAAAACAATCACAAATCACTAGTAATCAATAGCATCAACTACATAAGTCGTGGAGTGCAAAATAAAAGAATAAATGGAGGTAATTGGGCTGACCTTGTGGAAGACGACAGTTGTATACAAGGACACGGTAATAATTGACTGACACACACACACACACACACACACACACACACACACACAGGGTAAGACGTGTACGAGATGACAACCCAGGTAGAGTGAACTAATTAACATCCAGGTAAACCCACAGGTAGATTGTACTAATTAACACCCAGGTACCAGGTAGAGTGAACTAATTACATCCAGGTAAACACGCAGGTGGTGATAATTAATTAATACCCAGATACCAGGTAGAGTGAACTAATTATCATCCAGATACCAGGTAGAGTGAACTAATTAACATTCAGGTAAAGTGAATTAATTAACATCCAGGTAGAGTGAATTAATTAACATCCAGGTAGAGTGAATTAATTAACATCCAGGTAAAGTGAATTAATTAACATCCAGGTAAAGTGAATTAATTAACATCCAGGTAGAGTGAATTAATTAACATCCAGGTAAAGTGAATTAATTAACATCCAGGTAGAGTGAATTAATTAACATCCATGTAGAGTAAATTAACACACAGGTAGAGTGAACTAATTAACACCCAGGTAAACACGTCGGTAGAGACCATTAATTAACACCCAAGTAAGATCATGAGGGGTACTCACCGGAGCAGGAGAAGCCGTCACCCTCGTAGCCCGGGAAACAGGTGCAGTAGAAGGAGCCGAGGGTGTTGGTGCACGAGGCGAACACGTCACACGGCCGGTACTTGCACTCGTTCTCATCTGTGGGGGAGAAGAGGGTGGGGGAGGGTGAGACAAGTTGTGGGCACCAGGTCACGGGTAAGAGGGGGTAGGGTGAGACAAGTTGTGGGCACCAGGTCACGGGTAAGAGGGGGGAGGGTGAGACAAGTTGTGGGCACCAGGTCACGGGTAAGAGGGGGGAGGGTGAGACAAGTTGTGGGCACCAGGTCACGGGTAAGAGGGGGGGGGGGGGAGGGTGAGACAAATTGTGGGCACCAGGTCACGGGTAAGAGGGGGGGGGGAGGGTGAGACAAGTTG